>RJWT010000010.1:0-25015 GCA_004365215.1 Cuniculus paca
GGGCACATTTTCTCTCTTCACTAAGTCCATCATTTACAACTAGAACTTATCAGTGAACTCATCCAATATCTCACTCATGATCCAATATTACACACCCATGACAGTCACTCTCAGCAGCCCCCCCAATGAGTGCACAAGGCCTTGGGGAGACATCTAGATATAAGCCATTACACTTTACATTGAATCCTTGATGTGATGGTGAATAATCCACAATGCTACTATTTACACAGTATTTACATTTTTGGAAGGTGGGGTTGTTACTGTTCCTTTCCTTGATTACTGTTCCTTTCCAAAATAAATGTATGGTTCAATATTCTATTTTAATTATACATTTGTTTTTTATCATTTGTGCTTTTCCTGCTTTTTTTCTTTGGTTGTTTTCTTGGATCTCTACATTGATTTTTTTCAACATGTGAAAATATTAGAAATAATTTTTAAACATATTTTTGTTTCTTTTCCTCTTATTCTTTTGGACTGCATCTATATCTATCAGTGATGACTTAATGTCATCCTAAATACAGTGGTACCTTGCTTCACAAACTTAATTTTTTCATGATTTTGAAAACAATGGCCATGTTGCTGTTTGTGCTGGAAAGATGGCCAGGATTGTGTTTGTCACCCAATGAAGAGTTTGCAAATGAAAACAAAACTTTGTCAAAAACTTTTTGTTTGTCAGCTGAGTTTTTTATTCCTCAATTCTTTATTTTATTTGAGTCATTTTTCTTCATTCACTGTGATTGGATCACAAGGAAGTCTTTAATGTTTTTTTTTTCTCTTAGGTGCAATTCAATAGCATGTTTCTTTTTCATGGTATATATTGCACTTCTTGTTTCTTGAATTCTCATTATTCACAATTCTCCCTTTTTAGAATACTAATATGACAGTCTTTGTTTATCTTATTTTTATTATGAATGTCTCTTAGTTTTAACTCCTGTGCCATCATGTCTGTTGTTATTTATTGTTTTTTCCTTCTGGATATTGATCAAATTTCTCTACTTATTTGTACAACTTTGCTTTTCTTTTGTTTACTAGAAATTGTAAGACACTGTAGAAAATCTGGATATTTTGTTGGTATAATGAGCCTTAAAATAGTTCTTTAAAAGCATTTAAATTACTGGTTGATCTGCTATGTCTTTCATTCCTGGAGATACTTTTCCCTCCTTGCTGAGTTAAAATACTATGTAAATATTATACCCATGCAACTTCCAGTCACATCAGTAGCCATAAATTGCTCCATTTTTCTTTTTTTTTTTTTGGTGTCAGGATTTGAACTCAGGACCTTGCATTTGCCAGGCAGGCACTGTGCTTATGAGCTATATCCAGAGCCCAATAGCCATAAATTATAACCTCTACCTCTGTACTACTTACTCTTAGATTCGACTTCTTATAGTAATCTGCTTTATGAAAACGTGTTCCTAATTAGAGAGTGTGGATTAACGAATTGCTTATCTCATGGCTTTTTCTACTCTCAAGAAAGACAAACTCATACTACTTGTGGCCATGGGACTAGAAACTCTAATCATATATATTGTCCAATTTGATAAATATTTATGGCGTAAAAACAAATCTAGTACCAATAATTAAATTTTTTGACAAAAAAGGTCTTGTAATTGGATTTATGTCCTTCATAAAATCCTTAGGTTTTTTTTTTGTTTGTTTGTTTTGTTTTGCTTTTCCCCCAGAATTGAACTCAGGCAGGCAGGCAGGCTATGTGCTGCTGAGCTGTATCCCCAGCCCATAATCCTTAGTCTTTAATTTGCTAGAACTTTTTAAGATTTTCCATAGTTTTTTATATAATTACTATACATTTTTGTTGCCCTTTTGGAACAAAAAAACCCAAAATTGTAGACACTCCATTTTCATGATGTCAAACTTTAAATAATTACTCTTTACATCAGCTAAACGTAAATTTCCACAGTAATTTTCATACTTTGAGGCTATATATCTCCTTCCTATCTGCTGAATTAGTATTGCATACTTTGGATAAGTAGCATTCAAAGTAAATATGTTCTTTCTTTTTTTTTTTCTTGGCACTAAGGACTGAACTCATGACCTTGCACTTGCCAGACGGGCACTTATACCACTGAGATAAATCCCCAGCCCTTGTGTTTTTGACAGGGTCTCACTATGCCATTCAGGCTGGCCTTGAGCTCACTTTGTAGCCCAGGCTGATCTTGAACTCACAAGGATCCTCTTGTCTCAGCATCCTGAGTGCTGGAATTACAAGCATGCATCACCATGCCCGGTTTAAATATATATTTCTGGGTGATGTTACTAGAAATATCTGAGGCGATTTATTAGAACAATCATAAAGGAACTGGAAAATAACTGAATACATCCACTCCAAACCTAAAACCTCAGAGGCAAGAATCCACTGAAAGAAGGAAGGAGAAAATATATAACGTATATTTAAACCCTTTCAAAGTTTATTGTTTTTTCTTCCCAAGTTTTTTCTCTTTCAATCCTTAGAACTGCAATTTAGTGATTAATACTATTTACTTGTTAAATATTACAAAAAAGTACTTTCCCAAACACTCCTATATCCTTCATCAATTCAAAACCTAGAACTTTTGGATTCATAAGGTGTATTTTATTTTCCCGACAGCATTCTCCTGTCCCGAGTTAACATAAATGTTTCACAGCAGTTTTCTGACAGTACCCTTAGCCTTTGTGCTTGCTTGTCTTAATAGTTCTTTATTAGAATCTTTCCACAAATTGCTTCTAGGGAAATGAATATCTGCACCTACAAAATAATTTTAATAGTTCTCCCTTCTTTTGCAATTTACAAAATAATATTCACATTATAAGGAAAACATTCAAAACTACAGTAATCTAATAACTCTCCTATTATCTTGATCTGCTTCTACTAGATGAGGAATCCATATAATGCAGACTATATTTATGTTGAACATGCGGATCTGGTAAGGCTTGAGGGATACATAAAAACATATTCAAAAACAAAATAAATCTTAAACATAATTTAATAATGATTTGTATAATGCCACAACCTATTAGACAGTGAATTATCCATTATCATAATTTTATTCCCAAAATTTATAATAACTTTCTATCTTAGGTCTACGTGAGATTATTTTTCTACAAAAGAAGGGTCAGAAATTTACAGTAAAAAAAAGTGACATGCTAACTTTTAGATTATCTGTTCTTACTGAGAAGCAACTACAAAAATGATATCTTGAGTTTAAGAGTACATTAATATATTTAACAATAGAAATATAAACACATGTACAAAAGTAAATTGCTTCTAATTTTATCTCTTTCTAAACAAGCACCTAATGTTACTTAGAAAAATTTTATTTCTACAAAAATTGCAAATTTAGAAATAGCAATTAAGTTTTCGACCAAGATAGAGGAAAATGAATGTGTGATTTCTAATCATATGTTAAAGTCTCTACTATATTCTTGTGATAACAGTAATATGGGTGCATAGTTTAGTGTCAGAGTGTTTATCTAGCATGGTCGTATTGGGTTGGATCCCAATTTTCTTTTTTTTTTTCTCTTCCAAGATTGTTTTTATGTTTTTAACTATCTTAACTATTTTTATATACATATACATACTCATATAGGTATGTTTCTTCTTCAGCTTGTCACACTAATGAAACTATACAATGTTTACACGAATGTCTTTTTTATTTCACTAATGAGTATGTTCTCAAGGTCAGATTCCAATTTTCACATGCACACAAAAGGAAATAAAAAATTCTGCAATAGCAATATTTTAAATGTTAATCACTTCAGTGTCGAATAACATATATGTGACTAAGCGAAGGTTAAACAGAGCTGATAAAATCATGAAACCAAACTGTCTATTAAGACTGCCACCAATTGCAACGCTACTTCATTCGAGTTGTGTGGTACCTAAAAGAAATTTTGGCACTTTGTAGCCATCAAAACATTTTATAAAATTATCCCATTTTGCTTTCTTCAGAGGCAGAATTCACATAGTTGGTATTTTAATTTACATGTCTGACATGTTTGTTTTCTTCTACTGACTTTACCAACCAAATGAATTGCACCACACTCTAAAATTCACTTTTGTTAATAATTTGCAAAATTCTAGCCTGTGACTTTTTAAATTTTGCAATTTTAGTTTCTTGGTTAGAAAAAGAAATAATGTCAGTATTGATAAATTCCTCATAATCTTACTTCTTGAAGATGTTTTCTGTAATACTTATTTTGAAGCAAATATTAATGCTGGTGACCTTTTTAAAAATGTATTTTCAGTAGTTATCCATTTTCTTCCATTTACATCTTAATGTTGTGATCGCCTTGAAAACCCTGAGAAAGCAGCTGGAGAAGGAAAGCTGCTGTTCAATCTAGAAATTGGCTCTCTTAACCTTCCTAGTATTATTAATATTTTAGTCTTAATTTGAAAAATAAAGTTAAAAGATATGAAAATTATTTTTGCAAGAGAGTTATAAAAACCATACCAACAAAACAAAACTTTATCATGAACCCTTATGGCTTACAGAAAGCGCACACAAGTACAATAAAGCATAAACAAGTTTTTCAGCTGGGAATAAAAGGGAACATCTAACGTCATGTTGCACCTTTGAAACACTTTACCTCTGTCTGTGTGATTTATCTTCTCATTTCTTCCTTCTTCTTTCTGTTTTCTCTCTCCCTCTCCTCTCTCTCTTTCATTCTTTCTTTCATTTCTACCCCTTTCTACTTCAAAAAATAAGATTATGGAAAATTTACCAAGGTTTATATTATTTCAATTTCTGACCAAGAAACTGAATTTGGAAAAAAAAATCAGAGGCTAGGGAAAACTCTTCTTCATACTTTTGTTTTGAAATGTTTGTCTTACCTTAATCATCTTTGACACCCCATACATTATATAATGGGTCAATATAGTTTCCTGAAAAGGATCAGATAATATACTTTTTATTCTTTGTAAGACAGTGCACTGTAGAGGTAATCAAAAACAATACATAATTTAGTGAATGTAACTGTAGTCTAATAAAAACAGATGATGTGTTGGATTTGGCCAAAGACCATATTTTGCTGCCTCTGCATTGAATCTTTAGAATAAATCTTCCTCGAACTAGAGATTTTTGTCTTGTCAACTTATTTTTCTGACACCAGAACTTTGCCTGTCACATAGGTATTTGATTAGTATTTGAATCTATTCAGCTGTTCCTACAATAAAGCATGGAGCAGGAAATAATATTACACAATTTACAGGGAAATTGGATCCTGCAGAAATCGAAGTCTTAGTTGATATGGATAATTTGGTTTCATGAGAATTTCTGTGCCTGCATGATACAGCTGATTCATTTTCCAGCTGTTTCATATGATATAATTAATTTTCATGTGAATTTGGTTAAAATGAAGAGACTTTCAGCATTCACTTCTAGATAGACATTTGTGTAGTGATATCATCTTCATTGTCTTTGAATTGTGTGTAATCATCACACAAAGTGACTTTCAGACATGAATTTCAAACTGTTAATCATGTTTGGATTAATGATTTCAATAACTTTTAGTTGTCTTCCATTTAACCTTTCTTTGAGTATGCTCATTTATTGGTGTATTTTCACCTTGATTGATGTGTATAATCTATCAAAGTCTAGTTACTTGAAGTTATTTTCCTTAATGCTAGTGTTAGTGCATGACCATCTTTATACTCGGACACATTACACAAGAAAAACAAATAAAAACTATTTTGGAAAATAGATTTGACATCCTAGTAGAATATCCAGTTGTAGCAATTGAACCTCAGCGAGCTCCTATCTCTAGAAGGGTTTTATGTACGTGCAACTGCCCTGCTACAGTTACTTATCATAAAGCAATAGACAATTGGGCCAAGATAGCCTCTTGCCTGCTTTTGTGTACAAAGTATAAATAGAGTAGAGCAAATAAAGAAAAACAGTCCCACAGCTGGAAGGCAGCTTTAAAGAAAAATGATGTTCATAGCCATCCTGCCAGTAGCTGGCCAAGCAGTTTTTGTAAAACATATTTAATGTTTACAACCGCTTGGAGGCTGGGGAAGGAGTAATACTTTGAAAATATGTTTAATGTTTTCAACCACTCTGTGGCTGAGAAGCAAGTCCTGCTAAAATATATTTAATGCTTAGAGTCATTTGGCAGTTTAGGAAAAAAAAAGAAACTTCTTGTTAATTTTTAACATTTATTGCTGATCAGTGACTGCTAAAGCAGCTATCAGTGTGGCATGCTTTATGTTTAGGGACGCGTTGTGGTGCCACTAAAACAATTCATATGCTTCTCTCAAGGCCTCACGAAAACTGTCAATAGCATTACCTTTGCAATTGCAGCACTAATAAAAACACAGGAATCAAACGGAAGAATAAAATGTTCCCTGAACACAGTCATAACATCCTCTGGCCCTGAAAATAGTTCTGGCACGCTGTGTGCCGCGGACCCTTCACGGAGACACAGAGGGATCATCAGGCTCCCTTCAACTTCATCCAATGTGTGAAAGTCACTCAGAAGTTTGTGAAGAAGAAGCGTAATCTGATAATTGGTGTTTCCTACAAATCGACAGCTTGTCTCCACACATTAAGGTAAAAGATTTCTCTGCACCAAAGGGAATGTAAATAGGGATAGAAAGTCTATTAGGTTTTTAAATAAACTTGGTTTCGTTTGTATAAGGGATGAATGTGAATATTGAGCTTTGTGTGTCAAAGCGAGGGACTAGATGAGAAAAGGGAAGGAGATAATTAGATGGATCCTTTGCAGGGTAGGCGCCTCTGGCTTGTTTCCTGAGAATGATCATGAAAATTAGCGCAGCCCTTCTCCAGTTAGTGACTGCATTCTGCCAGGAATTGTGTTAAGCGGTATGCATACATTTGCTCTTTGCTACTTCCAATAACCCTAAGAATAAAGTATCATTGTTTTTCCTCTTTTGCAAGTAAGGAAATCAAAGCAAAACTAGAAAAAAAAATCTCTTGTACAAATACAAACAACTTGGAAGACTTTTAAGCTCTGATCTCTAAACAAGTTAAACACGTATACACTGTTAGAAGTACACATGACGTTTCCTAGGAATTGACAGTTAGGAGGTGAAGCCTGTGACTTGAAGGTGAACCTTAGATTCATGGAGAGCTACTCCCCAACACTGACTATAGTTGGGCTTCCCACATCTAACACCCAGATTTTAGAGTTCTAATGGAGCAGTAATTCTCTTCATACAGGACGTTACTTCCCTTTTACAATAGAAAGGTCTGCGGAAGCCATCTCAAGCTTATCTCCCCATTGTGTCCTTATGTGTAGTAAGTGTTCTCTTTGGTACCAGAGGTCTCACAGATCAGCTTGGCCTTCACCTGGACTTGATTTAGATGGTGAGCTTTCGAGCTTTAAAAGGTTGGGGAATTTTAATTAAAATATGGCAGAAGTGATGAGATGTCACTTTCATTAGAGAAGGAATTCATTAGAGCTTTCTCTCTCTCTCTCTCTCTCTCTCTCTCTCTCTCTCTCTCTCCCCCTCTCTCTCTCTCTCTCTGTCTCCACTGTATGTACTCTTATGTGTCACTCACATTCACACTTGGGGAACCCAGCCGCCATACTGCAATGCAGCCCTGTGAGACCCATGTAGCAGCAGTCTGTGAACTACTAATAATCATACGAGGAAGCATGAAAGAAAACTTAAATTTTCTAAAGCCATTCTAGCATTTAACACATAAATAAATAGTATATTTGATTGTGATCAATTTTTTGTAAAGAACCTGGGAGTCATTTTAATTTTCTTATAGATGGGAGCTATTAAATTTTCATATAAAATTCAAACAAAAAAATCATGCACAAGTACGTGTAACAGTGAAGTAAAATGAGAAAACAAATATCTAGTTAGATCATCTGGTGCCTTACTATTGCTTAGGAAATTATAATTCTTATTACATAAATCATGGCCCTTGATTCACTGTTGAGAACTACTTAAACATTTCATAGAGACACGGTTATGTATCGTCCAATCAGTTGCCTTAAAAAGACATAGCTGAGGCAGAGGGAGGCAATACAAGTGTGAATATGGATTTAAACTCTTGAAACCTGTCAGCACTCCAGGAAAAGTAACTTGCCCTGCATACTCTACTGATGCATAATCATCAGATATTAAAGAGGGCGCATTACTGTATTTCATTGTAACTGTAGTGATCTTAAAGAATTAAGACCACATCCATAAAGTCCAAATTTGCCTCCAGGGAGTAGATTTGAGTTGGGGAATATCTGGATCATTAAGTAATTTCCTTAGGTCAAAGTAAAAGCACTTCATCTCAGAATATTACTTCCACAGCATACTGGATGTAGCAGCAGTTAGTAACAGAGTGACCTTTCTCTTAAACAATTCATAGATTCACTAGTCTTTTCTTCATCTTAGGGAATTAAATGCATTGCATTTTGTTATAAGTCTTAAATAATAATTTTCCTCTGAAATCTCAACTCATTCTACTTGCCACCAGCATTTTTTCTTTTACACTTAGGTTCCTTGAAATTTACACTTTAATTTCTATTGCAAGTTTAGTTTCAGGGGTATAATCCATAATTCCTAAATGGACACTTGAATAAGATACTTCATTTTAGTATTATTTCACCTTCTGTTTTATAAGATAAAATGAACTATTTCACTATATGTAATTTTAAATTGATTGGTTCATCTTTTTTACTGAAAATTGGACCAAAAAAAATAACTGAAGAAAGAAAAGTAATGTATAGAGAATATCTCAAACACAGATACATACAACAGAAAATGAACGTATTGCTGTCATAACTGTATTGTCGATATAGCATGCAAAGTTTCATTAGGTTTTGAGAAAAAGGTATTTTAGCATTCCAAGAAAATGATACAAAAGAATGAAGAGAAAGATTTAATGAAAATTATAGTCTTTTCTTAGGTTAGAGCAGTGGACTCTTTCCATCTGGTAAGAAGGTGTACCTGCAAATGAAGTTGAAATCCTCAAGGAAAACACAGTGAGCACAACCCGTGGACACACGGCAGCTGTTGGTAGCTTTAGATTGGTAAGGAAAAAGCAGAAATAACAGATGCCACAAATTTAGTTGGCTCTCCAGTGTTTTACATTTTATTTATATAAGAGTACGCTTGTGAGGAAAGGCAACAGTAATGTATAGTAGATATTTTAATTTTAACATTTAATTCAAAACAAGTATTTATAATTCCTTGGATTCATTTGAAAAGAGCACATTATGCAGATGCACCCTGAGAATACCTAGGCTAACTCATGGTATGCTACATGGCTTCAGATTCGAAAGAAAATACTCTTCTGTTATGAAAATAAAGTTAAAGAGAGCTACATTGAAAACTGAATTAAATATTTATTGTTGTCTCTTGAATAACCAATAATAACTTTCAATGATGGCACATAGCAACACATTTTAAAGAACTATTTTCTAGTAGGACAATAAATCATGTCCCACCCTAGTATTTCAAAAGCTGGGATCATATGGTTTTTCACTTGCCTGCCTTTCTCTTGATGTTCCAGGTTGATTTCTTTGAGCACTACATGCAAAATTCTTGTATAAGGGCTTTAGATCTGCAGCCATATCTTTTATCCAAACCAGCACAATAAAAATCCTACTTGTTTATCTAATAAGCCAGAATTCTCTAACATAGAATGCAGAGAAATATGTACATTGGCTTTAGAGATATTGTGTTAGTATTAAAGAGTTACTCAGGGTCCTAAATCGATGTTGATATTTCTAATTTATACCTAGAAGTGACTGGGTTAAATTACATACTAAATATTACTGCGTACTTAAATGTCTTTGCCTCAGAGTGTATGTCTTTTACTTTTCTGTCCTTATAAAATTAAAGGACAACTTAAAAATACCTTCCCCTGTTTTCTGGAATTACTTTCTAATAAGATAAGCTTCCCAATTGCACTTCTAAATCTCTAGCAGTCATTGCATAAAATGGGCAACTCAAAATGTATCAGAAGATGAGTATGAGATTTTCAGCACTAAGTATACACATTTAAACTTGAATCCAAGTGAACTACTTTCAGTTTGTTTCTTAGATTAATGAATGAGTATGGTCTTTGAATGCCCAATAAAGTCACATACACAATTTCAATGTGTTTGTAGTAAATACAGGTGACAACTGCTTATAGCCACTAACCTGTTTCTTCTCTCAAGATAGGATGTGCAAACTTCTTTGCCTGTCCTGGATAGTTGTAAGGGTTGTGGAAGTCCTCTGAGAAATGTCAGTTTTAGCAAATAGTAGCAATGGTTCACACAAAAGTTTGAAATTTTAACCTGTGTGTAAATAAGGACTTTATCTTCCAAATGTGATAGAAAATACAGGCTATTTTGAAATTGCAGGGGATAGATGATAGTGACTAAGGAAAAAGAATTATAATTTAAAATTGCTGTTAAAATTAGAGCACTTAACATCAAATCTGATAGTGTATATTAAAAAACTCACTACATTTAAGACATATTCAAATATCAACTTATGATAAATGTAAATTATGAAGAATGATATCACTATAGTCTGTACATTTTTTCTAACTTCAGAATAGCATTTGCTTTGTGTTTTGGTGACATAAATACTAAGGAGCATTTACATGCACAAAGATAACAGTCTTAACATCCTGGGATCTCTATTGGTTTTTACAAAGGTACAAACAATGCTACCTGGAGCACTCTAGGTCAGATGGAATACATATTTAGATATTTTACTTTGAGCTCAGTATTATCTTGGTTACAAATAAAGTGTCTACATTTATCTGAAAACACTGAATGCTGGAAAATTCTCATAGCTCCTTATAGAATTGTGATTTGCCTACTCACCAACAGGGGACATCTCTGGAACACTTGCAACGTAAGGTCCATCCAAAAACTTTGGCTCGTTATCATTAATATCTTGCACTTTGATGATAAATTCTGATTCAGGTTCCAAGGGCTTCTTGGTTTCTATGTCCACAGCCTGAGCACGAAGCGTGTAGAAAGGTTTCTCTTCTCTATCCAAGCTCCTTATCGCATGAATGTCCCCTGTGGTTTCATCAATGGTAAAAACTGTGCCGGCACCATCTCCAGAGAGGGTGTATTTAACAGTACCCTCTCCTTTGTCCAAGTCAGAATGAAGCTTTATGAGACAGAAACAAGGAAAGGGAGAGAGAGAAGAAGAGAGAGAGAGAATATATAAGGAATGTGGCCATATTAAAATTCATACATATATATTGCATTGTAATTTGTTTAATCGGAAAGTTTACAGGAAACCTCTATCATCCTTTTCGTTTTAACTTGCAAAGTTTTGATTATAAGCATTTTAATTTCTCCAAAAAGTTTTAAAAAATTGTGTTGCAAATAATATATGTGTATAGGCCAGCCGTGGTGGCTCACGCCTGTAATCACAGCACTCGGGAAGCTGAGACAGGTGGATCATTGTGAGTTTGAGACCAGCCTGGGCTACAAAGTGAGCTCAAGGCTAGTCTGAAGAACATAGTGAGACCCTGTCTCAAAAAGACAAGGGCTGGGGGTCTAGCTCAGTGGCCTAAGTGCCTGCCTGGCAAATGTGAGGTCATGAGTTCAATTTCTGGTGCTGCCAAAAAAAACCCCATATATATATATACATATATATATGGTCCATCCTAGGTATTTTACTGTTCACCTTTCATTGTAGTTGCCTTTTCTCAGACCAAATATTGAACCTTTTCTCGACCCATGTGATTTTTTTTAACATTATGAAAATCAGAACTGAAGTATACTCCTTAATACATCAACAGCCTTGGATACAGTAAATCCTGAATATTTTTTAGTTCCTTTGTACCTCTTTACTGATAAAATTTTCACAGAAGTAAATGCAAAATTCTCAAGTATGTTTTATTTTAAAAGATTACTGTTTAAACATAATTTAGCTCTTAAATACCAAATCATAAGACCTCAAAATGACCTGCAGGCAGAAATCAATGAGATAAATCCAACGAGAGACAAGGAGAAGAAAATAAAATTAGAAAACACTGATTTCTTTTTCATTTGAAGAAAAATCATTCAGTTATATTTGGTACAGTACAGTATATATGATAGACTTTTGGTCAAAAAATTTTTTTTTGTCTTTTTTAAGACAGGGTCTCACTATGCAGTTCATGCTGGTCTTGAGCTCATTTGTAACCCAGGCTGATCTCAAACTCACAAGGATCCTCCTGCCTCAGCTTCCTGAGTGTTGGGATTACAGGCGCATGCCACCATGCTCAACTCAAAACTTTAATTTGTTCCACAATTCTGGGAAAATGGCTCCGTTCCTATTTCTGTGGGGTAACTGCTTGGGTTGTTTTCTTCACCCAATGTGGACTTTGAGAACAGAAGCAAAATTTTATCAGTCTTCCATTTGTAAACCCAATTGGTCACGAACAGAAGTGTTTGTGAAATGAGGTATTACTGTATCTCATTTTAACTGAGTTTGATTGGATTCCTTATATTAATCAAATGATTGGTAGAATCACTAATTATCATTTCAAATTCACAAATGAGTTTCAGTTCATTCTGCATAAAGAATATTTGTTTTGTGTGACATGTAAAAATGTGCATACAATATATTTAATTTCTCTTGAAATTCCACACATGTGTAGTTCACGATATTGTAGCATATGGAACAAGATAAACATGAATAACAATTAGACAATGAGATCTAAAGAGAAGAGAAATTATCAATGTGATACTGTAAATTAGTTTTGCTTAAATTTGAGAAAAAAATGAACAACAAACATAGTCTTGGAGATCTACAAATTATCAAACGATAAAGAAATATATGTATGAAATATCACTTATATAGAATATGCTATAAACAATTTTATGATAATACGGATTTTTATAAGTAATACAAGCAAAATGTTTGTGGTTTCTTATATGTATAACGTATACATTTTTGTAAGTAATAAGATTATATATTTCTGTTCATTCAGAAGCTCGTCAAAATGGTTTACCCTATTCTTATTAATCGTGGTACAGTTTTCCGATTTCATCCTTCACGATTTTATATTAGAAGTTCATACCAGTATACTAATCATTCAGAAGAAATATTTTAACCTTCTATTTTATCCATAACCATTTTGACTGGGCTTTAAAATTTGCATTTAAGCACTGCTGTACCAAAAATTTGATTACAAATGAGTTTTGCACTTGTTAAAATCTTGCAACACAAAAAGTCTCAAAAATATTTTAAATTTCATAAACACTCTTATGCAGATAGGTTATCAGTGCATGAATATCAAAATAAAAATAATATCAAAAAGTAATATCAAAAAAAAGTAATATCAAAGTAATTAAAAGTAATATCAAAAGAAAAATATGTATTAAATATGAGCTCAACTTTGTGCCCATTCCTTTTAAACTCAACATTGTGGTTCAGTTTCAGTAAAACAATTCCTTCAAATAAATATAAAAAAATTGAATTTATTCTTTTTGTATGTTCATATTTCAAAATTTTCACTGAAAGTATACATGTATAAGCATAAGAATGTGTACATGATAGAGATATAATTAAAAAATAAGACAATAATGAGGAGGCATACAATTTTGATTTTCCTTTAAAAGTGTTTATATATTTTAGTGAATTATAAGGAAAATTGCTTGGAATGTTAGAAGGAAGGTTTTTCCTCCTAATATTTTACAAACTGCTGTGAAGCAT
This sequence comes from Cuniculus paca, assembly GCA_004365215.1. NCBI lineage: Eukaryota > Metazoa > Chordata > Mammalia > Rodentia > Cuniculidae > Cuniculus > Cuniculus paca. The sequence continues at coordinate 13,622 of RJWT010000010.1, forward strand.
AGGAAATTTCAAGCATAAAATCAAGCAATATATAAATGTTCTTTGAACTTAGGAATTTCAAGCTACAAATTTATACAGTACTATTGAAGATATTCAGTATAGTGGCTATTGCTTTTCGTTTCAAATTTATCTAAAGAAAAAGTCATACAAAATCTCTATGTAGTAAGAATAACTTTATAAGAATAACTTTATGGTACCATTTTGCCAATGGCTCCCACAATATGTGGTGATATTTTGAGAACTGAGGGAAAATTCTAAGTGGGTTTTCAGTAGAGTTACAAAAAATTTCTCATTTAGCCAAAATCAAAATCATTTTCTTTTCAAACTGACATAGAATGAAAAATATTTTTTCAGCACCATTCAAACTCAAATTATATTCAGTTGCTTCTACTCCTTTATCGCCATTTTCCTTTTAATTAAAAGACACATTTTACCCAGATTAAAGCTTCAGAAGAAGTATATAAAAATGTTACAATTTTGGGCTGGAAATAAAGTTGATGAATGCAAACTCTTGAAATTTTCAGTCTTTTTTTAAGGATTACTATATGAGAGAATCTTACAGGAGATCACAGGCAACACCCTGTTTTGACTTTCAGATTTTTCTTTAAAGAAAAAAAATGGAAAAAAAATTGCACAAAATTTCAAAACAAGATTGTAGGAGAGTAACAATGGTTCGTACATTGTGTACGGTCATACCACCCGGGACGCGCCTACCGCCTCTGATCTTGGAAGTAGGGATGGTCAGGCCTGGTTAGTACTTGAATGAGAGACCTTTCGATACTTAAAACCAGTCACTCAGTGCGCATTTGTTCAAATATGTGAATCAGAACTGTGAAGTGTTGTTCTTGTTCTTCTCCATTGAATTGTGATATTAACCATATGATAATGCCCTGCTGTTGGATTTTATGAAATATTTTTGGTGAAAATGTAAAAAAATTTGAAAAAAATGTTATTAAGTAAGATGAAAATCTCCAGCATCTTCTCACCTAGAAAGATCTTATTTTGTCATGTTTCATTTGCTTGGATATATGCATGTAGAACTGAAAGAGCAAAAATCTACATAGGTAGGTACTGATTAGACATTTATAATTATATATATAATCTACAACATATAGATTATACATAACAATATAATTATGTACTAATATCTAGTGATAATATATAATATAACATATAATATTTCAAGGATTGTTTACCTGTATTTGATCCAAAAGGTGAATTATCATTTTTAGGTACAAACTGCCATAATTATTTTCCACTATCACTTGAAAATTCTCAAATTTGTTTTTTTAAGTGGATGCATTATATTTATTTGTTCACTGAAACTGAATGATTGAATGGGACTGTATATTGGTTGACCTTTCATAAAAAATATAGTGAATTTGTGTGTATGTATGTCTTCTCCTGTTTATTTACTTAACCATACAACTAGTAAGAGCAAAAATATGTTAATTTTTAAGAATCTTGAGAAATTCCGAAACGTGAATGAGTTCAGAAATTGGTATCTATAGATGACATTGCTTTCTCGATCTTCCATGTAGGCTTAGCTAGCTTCATCTCGTTTGTATGAAGAAGGAAACAATACTATTGAAAGAAGATTCCCAAGCTTTGCCTCATCTTTGGGCAATGTTATGCAGAAAAATAATTCACAGAACAGCATTTTACAGAGTCACTTTAAGCTACACAGGCAGCAAGTTAATAATTCTACAAAAAATTTGTTTTTCTTTAGAAATGTAAAAATAACAACTAGAAATATGTCGTATTTCAAATATTAAAAATAAGCTGTTTTCTGAATAGGTGCTGACTACATTTACTAGTGAAGCAGCCAAGTCCAATAACGCCATCTCCTAGTACTGACACTTAAAATAAAATTTCTCGCTGAGACAGAGTTCCATCAATGACGGATGTAGAAACAAGCACTGTCCAGGCAGTTGTTTTGTGGAAGTGGTGGTGATATTTTCTGATGTGTTCCAAGTCATCTCAGATGGTGCGTGAAAATGAGATGCCAAGAGAAGCTTAAAAAAGATCCCGAGGACTAGCTTCAGACTGTGCCTTGAATCTCAGTGTTTAAAAGTTTTGAAAAGCTAATCTAAATTTAAATGTTTACTAGCATCTCTCCGATTGTATTTTGGAACTACTTCACAAAAAAAGGATTCTGTGGGTTGAAAAGTGCACATAAAATAGAAAATGCTTTTATATCACTATGACCAGCAGCGAATTTGTTTTCATTTGCCATTTGCCAAGTTAGGGGGATACACTTGCTACAGAAAAGCCATTGGATTACAGTGCCAGTTTACTGAACTGTGTGTGCATTTAAAGTAAAAACAAAAACAAAAACATATGTTTATGTAAAACCTACATCTTGGAGTGAGGTGTATTTCCTAGAGCAAGGGCAGGCCCAAGGCTATACAGTTATCAAGTATGACTGATACAGTTATGATTAGATCAAAACTCCAAAGTTACAGAGCAATATTTTTCAAGGAATTTTAAAGAAATTATTTACTATTTTAGCTTTTGAAATATTCAGACCTTAAATTTTTAATATTTATTTTATTTATTTGTTCTTTTAAAATGGCTTGTAAATTGGTCCTGATGTTCCATATCTCCATCGTTTATCTCTGCCTTTTTCTGAGCATCAGTTTTACCTTAGCCTCTGGAGTTGCAAAACATTCACTCTTTTTTTTTTTTTTAAGAGGAATTTGTCTTTGGTTTTCTAAGACTAAATAATATGAAATTATAGGAAAATCAGATATTGGGAGGGTAAATATTTATTATCTGTTTCATTGTAAAATTTCTCATTGGGTGTGTAGCCCTGATGATTATGAAGCATGTATTTACAGGTGCTGTGATACACTTCATACTTCTTTGTGATTTGCTTTTCAGAGGGATTATACTTTAAACATTTTTCAATATTAACAAATATAAATTTGGTGCATCTGTTTCAATTAACTACAAGTATTTTAACCTCGGCAATCTAATAAATTCCGAAAAATTCAACATACAGAAGCATTTTAACTCTAATTATACCCTCTTCTTGTCCAGTCACCAAGGAAAATTATATTGTATCTGCTTCAATTTTGGTTCTCATAATAAAGAATATTTATTAAATAATTAAATGTCATACTAGTTTTTAAATGTTCAACCTAATAGTATTTGTTTACCCTGAAACTTCACACCACCTTTTTCCCCAGGAGAACTGTAACACTAATTATTTTACTAATGTCAATGAAACACTCATCTACATAGTAAGTGTTCATATCTTTGTTCCTGAGATCAGTTCATTCAGGAGATGTGTCTGCAGTTCTCCATTCTCAAAGGCCATAGGATTAAAATGTTTACTTTTCCCCTTGAAACTTCTTCCACTTCTTCCTCCCAGTTTCCATCATCTGTGTACATAGGTTCTGTTCTGTCTTAAAGATATGCAACTTGTCTCTTTTTTTAATTACCCATGTTGGCTAGATATATGTGTCAACTTGACTTGACCATGAGATGGCCAAAGATTTGGTCAATTATTATTCTGGGTGTGCCTGTGAAGGAATTTCTAAGAGAGATAAATATATTAATACTCTGAATAGACTGAGAAATAAGGGCCTGCATACACATGGGCATGTTCAATCAGTTGAGGTACTAATCGGACACAAAAGACTGGTCCTTCTGTCAGTATAGAGGAACTCCTCTTGCTTCACTGATTTCAAGAGTACAATTGGCAAAATGTTTACCTCCCACCTGTGAATATGATATGAAACATCATCTCTTCCTTGGCCCTGACCTGTCCATCTTCATACTGGAGCCATATGACCAGCTCTGCTGAGTCTCGAGCTTGCCCACTGCATGGCATGTCTTGGTGCTAGTCAGTCTCTATAAGGGGAGCCTAGTTCTTAAAATAAGTTTGGTACATATCTACATCTACATTCAGGTCTGTATATAAATCTGTATATTTAATCTATGTCAATATATAAATATTCTATTACGTATGTTTTTCTAGAGACTCTCTACTAGCACCTGATTTTCCAAGGTTTCTCCATAAATTGATACTAAAATATTTTTTCTAAAAACTAATACTGTTTTTGTAATAATTACAATACTGTGAATAGTTTTGTTTCATCAACAAGTAATATACAATGCCTATATGGTGATTGTATTTTCACCTAAAAGATGAAATTTTTCTGCAATAATTTTTTTTGAAAACCTGCATTACTTAATGTTACTTAATTACTTCTTGGGACCAATATTAGACTTCTCTTCATGATATTCCTGCAATGAAGAGGTCTTTCTCTTGCTATAACAAAGAAAAGAATGTACACAATTGTCAATATTGAATTCTCTGCAGTATTCTTCTGGCTGGGAAATGCATTTCTGTATCTTAAATTGCCTTCTCTTTGATTTTTGTTTTGTATGCCAGATGAATACCATATAGTTCCTTAAAGTTATTTGAGTTTTTGTGTATCAGAAGAATGTCTTTATTCTATCTTCATAATTAGTTATTTTCTGGTTGCATATTTCTTGTCTGGAAATTATTACTTTTCACCCATTTGGAGACAATGCTGTATTTTCTTTTAGAAACAAATTTATTCATTGCTTCCCTGAAATCAGAGTATGCTTAATGCCATTTTAATTATAAATATTTTACAGGCAAAGAGTATTTTTACTTTTTATTTTCATCTTGACTTTCTCTAACGTGCTTATAAATTTACTTTTGTGCTGTATTCCAATTATTTAGAATACTTTCTCCAAGCATATGTTTAATTTTGAAACAATGTCTCTAAGTGTAAAGTTACATGTTTATCCTTGGTATGGACACTTAGTTAACTTTTCATTTAAAACCTATTTTCCTGAACCACTTAGAAATTTCCTTATATGATTATTTCCTATCTTCTAGTATGCCTGTTATTTACCTATAATTCATATGTTGAATGTTAGCCCTCATGCATATTCCATAGTTCACATACAGTCTGCTCACATTATTGATTTCTATGAGATTTGGTTTGTTTCCTGAAAAAAAATTATAATTAATTTTAGTAATTTTTTCATTTTATTGTCAGTTATGTGTACATATACACATTAATTTCCAAGATTTCTTTCCTTTACTTTGAATGATCCTGTTTTAAGGAATCATATACTAATTTTGGAAAAATGGGTTTCCTTGCATCACTTGGAGGAGATGAGTTTCTGAGGGTCTGTATTTTCCTTGATTTATCTGTTTCTGAGGTATTTCTTTTCTGTTTTGGAATGTGAGTCTTTGCTATTCCTGCTGCTGGCTCTCCCCAAATGCCTTAAGACTCTTACTTTTCTGTTTATATTTAAGGTTAATGATCTGATTTTGAGTTTGTGAGTCGAAATTATTGCTTAGAGTTTTGTCCTAGCATGAAGGAATAGAGAATCAATCATTGGTTTTAATTTCAAATGCTTGGCTGAGGTTGTTACAGCTACAATGGCACGCCAACAGCACCTTGATTGCTTTTAAACTTTCTACAGAAGAACTTAATTTTGAAGAAATAATTAGTGCTGTAATGCAACTTTTATATTTATAGGTAGAATTCATTCAGATAAACTGCTTGCTTGAAACTGTTTTGTTATATACAAAAATAAGTGAATTTCGTTTTTTTTTTTTTTTTGGTAATCTTATAAAATACTTGAAGCTTCCTTTCTCAGAGTTGCTTAGTTGGAGTTAGTACTTATTTTGTTTTCAGAAACATGAGTGATCGTTATATTAGCTGAAATGTTATTAGATTGTGCTTAAGATATTGTTTATAGACAAAAGAAGACCAGATCTAAACAAGAGCTATTGCGCTGAGCAATCTTACAATGCAAATTTGTCTCTTTTCAAAGCCTCTGAATGTCCAAGAATATTTGACATTCTATGCCACTCTACTCTCCTGAGAGGACTCATTTGTTTTTTCCAACTTGATTGTTGCAATTTGGGCAAAAGGAATACCACTTTATAAGATAAGGGATTCCCTTTAACAGCCTAATGGGAGTTGAGAACTCCCCCGCCTAGGTAACAGACCCACAACTATTTATCAACTGGAAATATTTCACCTTCTATTTAAGAAAGTAGAAATCAATTGTAAAAAGGCCCACACCTCCCCAGATATATGCTGAGGAAGAACAAAGAACAAAGACTACTTGCGATGCTGATGAGCAGCAAAAGCTGATGTGCTAGGATGTATTACACATTCTGTTAAAGAAAATAATATACTCTTCAGCCAATGTTCCCTTTCATCTTTCTTTTGCTTCTTAAATATTGCATGCATGATTGCATGGGAGGGGTACCCTAACTCTCAGAGTGTCATAATTTACAACTATAGTTCATTTAGGTTATGTACTATTATTTGAGTGTGTCATAATACATTAAAAATTCTTCTATAAAATTTAGAGTGGTCACTGGTCTGGTGCCAGAATTTTAGAGGAAACATACGAGAGAGGAACGTTAAAATAATTTCTTTCCTACATTCCAAAGCAGTAAAACATTTTACATAAGGATGGTTTTAGATAACCACATATTGCTACAATTTTTTAAAATCAAAGTACCAGTGATGAAATTTGCATTTTGAATGAAAGTGGATGTTATGTATGATTTCAGGCAAAGTGATTAGTTTTCAGACTACTAGATGAAAGTATGGAATTTAGTTTTGATTTTAATACTAATAATAATCAATTATAATATTAACACATTATTATAGACACCATCCATAAGTTTATTGTTACTTTTATTGTTCCACTTGATTACATTTATTGGCCTTTTCCAAACACCATGTACTATGTTGCCTATTCTAGAACTTTTTTTTGGTACCATGATTCAAAATCAGGACCTTGTGTTTGCCAGGCGCTGCTGGGCCACTGAGCTGTATCCCCGGCTCTACTACGTTGCTTATTCTAAGGAACTTATTTGATTTCAGACTAACCAGTGATATGCTACCAAAATTAATATGATAGTTAATATTTTAACTAAATTTAATATTTCAAATGCAAAATGTAATTTTCAAGAGCTACATGTATTGCACTAATTCATTTGCAGGTGCATTTAAAAATTAATAATGTAGATGAACACAGATCATGATTCTAACATTAAACTAAGTCTAATGTTAGCTGTTGTTATCAATAGGTTATTATAGTCTTTTCTATTAATATTTATTTCTTCTATTTTTTAATTTACATGCTTTACCTTAAAGTCTATTTATATTTGACAATAAAACATAGTATATAAAATCAAAAATTATAAGATAAAAATAAGTTTTCAAAATGAAGACTAAATCTACATAAAATCTTGCATTATTTTGGTATCTCTAAAGTGTGCATAAATTACTGATTAATAAAAAATGAGTACTCTGGGAAAAAAACATAAATATAGTCGATAAAGTCCTAATCCTTAATGTCAGTATGTATCAGTGAAATTATAAGCCAAGAAACACCCATGACATGTTTTTCTCTACTGTTGACATACTCTTAGTGACATATTTCAAAAACAGCTTTTTCTCAGAAGAGAAAATAATGGTCACTCCTGGGACTTGGTGAATCATTTCTCGATCATAAAGGTAGCAAACTGAAACATCTAGCTTGGTTTCATGATGGATACTTTTGGTAGTCTTCACTTCATCCCCAAGATTTATCACAATGGAAAAGTTAGGTCTTAGGTTCCTGCATTTACTTCTTACTAATACTGAATACAGGGTATGAATATCTGCTTGCTCTGATTCAACTCTGAATGTTCTTAATTGTACTATTTTAAGCACTGTATATTGATGAATGAAAAGTTATCTGAAGTATTTATATAATTTACAGTATATATCATTTATATTTTGTCTGGATAATGATACAATTTTTACATATCCATTCAAGGTGAAATAATAATACTTCTTAAATCAATATTCAATGTGTTGTTTTACAGTTTTTCCCTCAGTTAATTAAACAACAGAAAGTAAAAAACTCTCTTGTGCAAGGTACTTTTTTTGCAAGAAACTTGTATAAATAATTGAAAAAAAATTATACTGGTAAATAGATCCAAAATCAATTTCTACCATACCTATTATATTGTACTGTATCTAGAAAAGTAAATCAAGAACTGAGTAAAGTGTTTTCAAAAGGGAACTACTTACTGCTACATAAAACCCTCGAACTGTTTTTTTGTTTGTTTTTTGGTTATCAGAATATGATCATAGTTATTCAGTACCAGAAAATACTTAAAAGTAGGTTAGAATAAGCAAATATTCTTAATTTCTTAGTTTTCTGTGTATAAGAACTCGGAGGTGCCATCTGCATTCTGAGAAATGTCAAAGTACTTTTAGACAGAAAATCAGGAGTTCAAAAGAAAATTGAGAAAATCACTTGAATGATACTTAGACAAACAATGAAAAGGAAATAATATCCACAGAAAGAAGAAAGTCAGAGAGTCCAAAAGAATAACTACAAGGTTTAAAAAGAATCATGTAGAATACGTCATATTATTTTTATATAAATGAAGTAATTAACATGAACATTATACCCAAACAACATTAGAGAAACAAAATAAATGTGTACTTCTTAAAATAATCCTTCAACTTACAGAAAACCCTTCCTTCAAAGCAATTTACCTAATTATTGTGAAAGTAATTGAGTTCTATAGTATCCAGGGAATCTTTTTCATTTAAACCAGTTATTAATTAGTTTCCCTCAGGTGTATTTTTTTTCTTTTTATCCCCTAGACTTTCTCTAGACTTTCAAATGTGTTTCCTGTCCAGTCAGTAGCTTGACTGAAAGTAGCCTCTTTCCCCAACCATGAGTCTTGAGGAGATGTAAGAAATGGTCTTCTTGTACCATCCCACCCTCCATTGACTCGCTGGTTTTAAAAAAGAAACAATCACTTATTCAACAATAGTAAATTCAAATATGCTGAAATGTAGATATACTTGCGATATTCAAACCACTGCATCATCACTAGCATAACATGACTTGAAAGACTCGAGATAGAGATATAGCTTTTTTCTACATACATTAGTTGTATTCATCTTTTTCTTAAGTGGTACTATCCTTTTTGTGTTCAATATATAATACCTCACAGAGGGAGAGATCTGTTTGGATCAAATCTCTTTGGTAAATCATATTTTTTGTGAATGATTCATTTATCCCTTCTTTAATCTTTCTTTCTTTTATTTGTGCATCGACTTCTGTGTTTGTCCAACTTCAAAGGTCAAGTTTTGTTTTCAGGGGTATACATCATTAGTTATAAATGGTCTATATTTAATGATTTCTCTGTTTCTACCTGATTGATTTCAGGACAAATTTTCATCCTCCATAACCGTCCAATGAACTTAATAAAGAAATAAAAGCATATACATGTATCTAGCAAATCTTTCCTTTTTGTTTGATGCTTTGTTTTCCTATTTAGAGAGTAAACAACACACAATTACCCAAAATCCGTGATGACCAATGAAAAATATTTTAGGGTTAGGATCCCAAGTCTATTACTCATAAACTAACATGATGGTAAAATTGCTAAATTTCTTTGGATTTCAGAGTCTTCATACATAAAATGTGGACTATAATATTTAGGGTCATGTTTTGTGACAACACCGTAGATAATTTTTCTTTATAGTACTTGTTTCTGTCCTCTTCATTTATGACCATATAAGCTTAATTTAGCATTGTTTCCAGTACATTAATTCATAAAAGAAAACAAATTAGGTTCAAACTGATGATAGAAACATCTATCAAGCTTTTACTTTTGGACAGTTTTCTAATTGCTTCACATATCTAAAGCCTCTTTCCAACTCAGAATAATCCTATTACTATAATCTAGTATTGTGGTCCTCAATTGGATATACAAAAATCAGGCACAAACAGCCTAACCAAATGCAAGGCACACAAGTAGAAAAATGCAGCAAGAGATTCAAACCAGGGTGTCTAGCCCCATGTATTTTTAGTCTAGCATTTAAATCAAATCAGTTCATATTTAAATTGAAAAGATTACCTTCAAAAATAAAGCATGCTGATATTTTGTACTCTAACTACTACGAAGACAACAATATGCAATGTATTAATTGTTATAACTCCTTTACTAACCTGTTTTGAAATTCTGTTTTGTTATTTTTATCCTTTCTGCTTTAAAATTATATATATATATATCAAAAAAGAAAAACTTTTCCAACTGTTTTTGTCTTAAAATGAGGATTAAAAACCCTGAATCTTTGGTCAGAGAATTGAATTAGCAATGCATACAAAATAATCATGAATTAGTTTGGTGACACCAGTTTAGGCAAAACCAGGTATGTATTATTATGAGTGAATTAATAAATATAGTCTCATTCAAACACAATCTGAATTTCCCATTAGTAATTGTGCTACACATTACAATAGAAAATATATCACTTGCTCCTAAGGGACAGGGATTCAGTTGTAAATAACAGGAGTCACAGTAACAACATTCAAAACACTATTTCATTGTATAGCTTTATGCCACTAAAATCACTTATTTCTATAAAAATTTTAGCTTTGCATGTGTTACATAAAAATCTTACCGTATTTGTCTTATGTACAATACAAAATGCTTAAAGTTAAAAATTACATCAATAATATACTGTAGGTCTTAATTACATGTTTGTAGTAATTAATAATGAGAAAAAGTGAACAATATTTATATTAATTAGACTATAATTTACTTTCATACCAATACAAAATTTCAATGCAAATATTTTGTTTTCATACATTGTTTATACCACTATTTGACTTGGAAGATAAAGTATTATGCTAAAAACATAATAGAATGATTCTATTTCATTAGAGAAATCATCAAGATGTCTACAGTCTTACCACAAATTAATAAGTACACAAATGGTTATGTGTATGTCTGAGGATGCTTATATATGTGTGTACATATGGTGTGAGTGAAAGAGAAAAGGGAGTAAGAGATTGTGTTTTCTTGTGTTCACACAAGCACGTTTTTGCAAAATGAGGAAGAGGCCAGGTAAAGATACATAATAGGAAACAATGCTCTTACGAACACCGTCTGAAATTACAGTGTCTGCTTACTTGCAAGGGTGGTTTGAAGGTGACCCATTTTCTGTAGCATCCATTACTGTGGGAATTGCTTTTGTGTGTTAAAACACAAAGACATCTCACTAAAGGCTTTATCGCCTTTCCTCATTCTATAAAATCTACTTAAATGGAATTTGAAAGTATAAAATCACAAATACTGGAAAAATAAACCCAAGAACTTAAATAGCTTGCTTTCTTTATACTGATTCAAATTTTTTTTTTCACATTTAGTGTTAAGAATTTGTATTTTTAGTCATATATACTATAATAGTGTCATAAACATTATCTTATTTGCATGATAATTTACACATCACATATTCATTTTCTGCCCATTAGTATATGGAAATGAGTAATCTTAATTCTAAATTTCAGTGTGTTAATGAG
>RJWT010000010.1:25115-146084 GCA_004365215.1 Cuniculus paca
AAGAAAGAAAGAAAGAAAATAAGAAAGAATAAATACTGTAACTTGAGCTATCACAGTTTATAGCAAATAGATACTGTTGAATGTCTGACTACTGACATAAACTAATGTCAGGCTGTTGCATTTTTTTAAAGTGAGATATATTGATTATTTTTTAAAACAAGAGATTCAGGATTACAAAAACAGATGCTTAACATTATGTTAATGGAGGCCTTAAATAATGAATAAATATTTTAAAGTTTGTTGCTTTTCTGAAAATTCTGAATGACATTTTAATCAATATTATCTTAAGAGTTCACTGAATCCATATAGTTGTGTGTTTATGCTCTTATAATACATTTTCCAAAAACTGACACAAGAATGCTATAAATTTTATGGTTTATTTTTCCAAGAATTAAAAACAGTTAAAGTTACTGATCTTCTACTGTTTTACACAATTTTTTTTTCTCTGTATATGTAATTGGTTGCTGATTCGGGCAAGTTATAGACAAAATTTCTGAGACTAGCCTAATCCAATCATGCATCATTGTACTATTTTAGATTGTAAAATATGAGCATACTCAATACAAAACTGAATCTCAGTTATCAATTATGACTCAACTGCAATATCTGGGGAAGTAGGCTGTATTCTGTATCATTTCACAGCATTTCTCTCCCTCTGATATATGATTCCTGTATAGCTTCCAGGACTGTGCAACTGCTAACTTCATTCCTGTGACTAAGTTTTATTATGCAGCATCATTTTAACTTTAAGTAGATTATTTGTTTTGGACTTAATCAGTTACTGATACCTTTAAAACAGATCTTTTTTGTAAGTTTAAGAAAAGTCAGAGAAATGGTGCAGCTGGGTCAGAAGCAAGCAGACATGGATGCTATCAGCGAGTTGAGAACACTGGCACACGGCTTGTAGTAAAAGGAGCATTTCCATTGTAAAATAACAAGGGAAGGACTTCTGTCACCAACCCGAATGCACTTGAAGCTGTTTCATTTGTAAGAGCCCCAAAAGGAAGCTTAGCCCTACTGAAAGCATAGCTTAATTTGTCGGGCTCTGGGCAGAGAATCCAGGCCTGCTGTGCTGGACTTCTGCCTGCAGAACTGAGGCTTATTAAGTGGGTGTTGTTACAGGATGACAGGTCTGTGGGAATTTGCAAGACAGTGACAGAGTTCATGTACATGAGAGTAACTACAAAAGTATGACATGAATGTTTCTACATTTTAAAAAAGTGATTTAAGGGTCTGGGAATGTAGCTCAGTGGCACAATTTCTGCCTGGTGAGTGCAAGGTCCTGAACTCCATTCCCCTGTACCCAAAGATAAATAAATAAATAAGTCTTTAAAGATACCATGTTAAAGTTGTTTTTCATTATGTGCCACACTTTTCTGACACATTACTTAACTTATGTGCTTGCTTAATTTTCTCTGCCAATTTGCCTTCACCCCTATTTTCATCCTTTTTTTTTTTTTAAGTGGCACCGGGGTTAGAACTTGTGACCTCATGCTTTCCAGGCAGGTACATAGGCCACTGAGCTAAATCCCCGGCCCGTCACCCCTATTCTTATTTCATAACTTGGCATTGGTGTTTCAATCTCTGTGAATCAGGTGATATTGGTAGTTGCTGCTTTTGTCCCTTTTTGTATCAGTGTGAGCAAGAGTCCTGGATCTGGCAGTGGAAGTATTCACCTTCCTAGTCAAAGACATAGTTGTTTGTCTCTTATTAGCATGCTCACCTCAACCCCTTTTCTTTCTGGATAATAAAACAGAAACTGTGAAAAACAGAGAAATACATAAAGATAGAGAAGAAAGGAGAGAGGAAAAACATCTCATGACCTCATGTCAGTTCCTGAATACATCCCTGACTTTCCTACAGATAGTAGACCCCATGTCTACTAATTTGAATTTAGCTCTGTCAGTTAATAACACAAAACAAAACAAAACAAAACATAAGCATAAGCTCGTTAAGCTATTCCAAACTACATTTATCCATGTTCTTGTTCCAAGAAGTCATCATTTATTCAATACTGATGGTATTCAGCTTCCACACATTTGGGGAGAAGCCCATCAGTAAGTTTCCAAAGATTAGTACGGATGGAAAATCTTTTTTTCTACATTAAAGTCGGTAAACAAGCACCACACAGTTCACTATTGCTTCTTCTTATTACAACTTGAAATAATTCTAATCTTTGTATAGTACAAAATGAAATATCTGTGAATCATAGCATTTGATGGAGGGAGTCATGGACCATAAATCTAGAGTGCAGTCAACTCAATATTGAGGACAAAACTTTCATCAGGAAAACTGTGGCACGCAGGCAAATGAAATGTGTTAGTTATTCAGTACCGATACTTTGCTCACTAGGCTTCAGCTTCTGCCATTCAAATAATGATGGTTAATTAAATTTTAATCAAATGCATAGATTCATTAGTTGTATTATGATCCTGCAAGTATTCTCTAAGCTAACCCTTCCAAGCATTTTTTTAAAGGTGGAATTTCGAAAATGAAATCTTAGCAACTAGCTCATTATGCCGAATATATGTTTAAGGAAGGAGGGGTCAGGTTTGTAATATTTCTTCACCCCTTTTTCTCAATTCAGAATAGAACATACATGCATTCCCATGTAGAATACTTTAATATCTTCTGCTTGATCTTTTATGATAGCAAATCCAGCTGCTCTTCAAATCTATATTCCCTTACATTGTTTTTTTCTTTCTTTCTTTTTTATTTTATTTTTTTGAGGAAAATAGTTTTCACTGACTGTAATTTTTCCTTGTTACACGTTTTGATTTTGCTCAAGTAAAAATTACAAGGCTGTATTTTAGTTTAAAACAGGCCTCATTTACTGGCTCATAAATTGTTGAATAATTTTGCTTCTGTAATCTATATAGGCTTGTGGATATAACAAAGATGCTACTATTTTATAACCTGAAGCCATCTCTGAGTTCTTGACACATCATTTGTTGATTCTGAGTTTACACTGGCTGTTAATGAAGCCTGAAATGTATTTGACTTTTCATAAAAATGAGAATAATAAGGTATTTGAATTCTCAGCTCAAATACATCTCAGCTCACATACTAACTTGCAAAATAATCTTCCAACTTGAAGTCTAAAATGTTTTCTTTTTGCTTTAGAATTTTGTCTATCATGATTCTTGAGCTTGCCAGTTGAGATCCATTCCTAGACTGTATAGACTGACTATGGCCGCTGTCCCTCAGTGTATTGATTACATTGAGCTATCCTACCAAATTATGCTTGTTACCCAAGAATTGATAGTGCAACAAATGTGTTAAAAGGAGATACAGAATTTAAAAGAAAAGAATGGTCTTACTGCTTTTTGTGTACTGGAGTAAAATCAGGCCATTGAAACTAGAAAGTACCTTAGAGAACATTGTTTCAATTACTTCATTTCACAAATGAGGAAATTGAGAATCAAAAAAACTAAGTGATTCTCCCAATATCACAGAGCTAGTTAATTACAGAAATCAGAATAGAAACTGGGTTATCCAAATCTCAGCCCAGAGTTCTTTCCATTACACCAAATTAAATTACTCGTCACTCTTTAAGCTAGATGGCTCATGAAAAGAGCATCATGATGTTCAGTATATCAAAATTATGTTGCTACAAAAGTTAAAATGTTTCAAAGAAGAAACAAGCTTAATTTTCTGATGCTTTCTGATAAAATAAATTACATTAAATGAATTTCATAATAATTTCATATATAAATGCATCACTGCATTTATATGAGAAAAGAATCAGTACCACCAAAAGGCATCAAGCACTAAGAATTGATCGATACTGGGAATAGAAAAGACATTAATTTCAAGCTTCATTAGCAACACAGGAAATATAGTATGGGATAAAATTAGTAGATATGAGATTTGACATCGGAATTGGGTATGTGTGAAGAGAAAAACATAAGTCAAAAGATGTGGGATTGCTTGCTTATTAATATTGTAATAATATCTTCTACTTAAATAACTCACCTAAATATGTAAGTAATTTTATAAAATTTGTCTTCTTTTAATTTACTAACAAGTATTTTCTTTTCAGCAGTGAATATGAGAAAGCTGGAGTTGGAGGTATTAAAATACTTCTCCAATTGCGTGTAAATGGCATGTTGAGAGGCCGAAAGCAAAACTCAGTTTTCTTGACTTAGATGAAATAATGCAGTTCTTTTGTTTTATTTTATTGTAATATATTTTGGAAATTTTTCACCAAAAAGAATGAAACTGTTTCCTCAACATTTATCCCCATGTAAAAGGCTCAAAACTTGTGGATATGAGGAGGCAGTAAATGGTGAATATTTTCTGAACTTCACATCTTTTATTACATGTTATATATTGTGGGACATAAAATTTTATGAAATTATAGTTACATGTTTGAAATGGATTTTAAATCTCTTCATTTTCTATGTCACAAGTGCGAGTTGTAAACCTGAAAAATTAAAGCTGCAGTGTAATTTATCTCACCCACAAATAGTCTACTATACATAATACAGTTCTGAGGTAAACAATAATAGTCAAGATTTAAAAAATGATATTTCTCCATGTAAAACTGCAATGAATAGTTTGAGATGCATGAATGTAACCAAAGTTATATCACGTGAATATAGAAAGAAGACTCTCCATCCCCACTCTTTCTCTCTTACTTTATTCTGTTTTCACTGCAAATAGGTGAATCAAATAGATCTGTAATTTCCCAAGTTAGTAGGCGATTATTTGTAAAATAATGTGCCTGATTACTGTGGACTGCTTATGAAATCTAAAATGATTTCACGCCTCACAGTATTGTTTTGAATTTTGGTGTAAGAGTTGTTTATGATGCTAAATGATTTGAAGTATATGGGTGGATTTTTCTTTTTTCTAGGAAACGTTCTGTACGGATGTGAGTTTTACAGACTTACTGTCTTGAGCTTTCTTAATTAGGCGGGCGAAGACTACAATACTAGAAGGAAATCTACGTGAAAATACGGATATGAGGAAGATAAAAATTTTCCCTACCCTGACCCTCTGTATTGGATTATAATGAGAACTATTTACACACACAGCAAAAAGAAAGCAAGTCGTGATAACCACATTGAGTCTTGCAAGAAAACAATAGCTAGTAAAAGAAGAAAGGAGCAAAACTAGAATACTTACTTTGTAAATGTGTGAAAAAGTTAAGCTTCTAGAATTTAAAAAATACATGTACTAAGACCCCAATTCTAATGCAATTTTAACCCATCTTCTGTAAATCATGTATGGTTTCTACTATTACTCCTTACATTAATTCTGTTTTGTACTTTATTTGCCCAGGTGACTTGAAGTAATAGGGATGATATGAATAGTTTTATGCTTGACATATGATTTAATAGTTTAATAACCATATCAAGTCATAAATTAAAATTTAAAGGACAATTGTCTCTTCAAAATACTAAAACATTAAACTTATTTTCTTCTGTTTGGGTTCAATTTCATTGATGTTAAATCTTTACACAATATTTCCAGAGTCAGCATTTCATGAATCACAGTAAATAATTTCTTAGGTAGAAAACAATATAAACATTTAGGGGCAATCTATTCTCATCTGTCATTGGACTTAATGAAGGATATTATTCTCACAGGAAACAGAAGAACTTCTATGAAAATATCATCGATAAGGAAAGAAGAATCATATATTCACTATTTATTTACATTCATTTTAAAACATTGAAGGTAGGAAATTATTATTTCCTCCATCTAATGAGGTAGTAGATAATCTTTTTTTTTTTTTACAAACTAACTTTATTTAGTGCATTTTCTTGGCTGAGACCCACAAAGTTTTCTTCAGATATAAAAGATAGTAGATATGTATTTCCACCATGATAAAGTATCATTCAATAATCTTTGGATGTTTTTGTCACATACATTTTATCATCATCTTAAAAATGAAGCACTAACATTTAAAAGGCAAACATGAAGCTTTTTCTTCTATCATTCCTGTAACACCTACTATTACCTGATTCAATACAAGAATCTAAGAGCAAATCAAAATTGACATTTTAAACTCAGAATACAAATCCATTGAACAATCCCTTCAGATTAGATGGTCCATCAGTTAATACTTCACTACTTCCACAAGAAATATGTTTTTTTTCTGAGTACAACCAAAGCAACTCGAATCGTATATTCCCAGAGCACATCTTTAGGAGTACTGTAGCCAATAAATGTCTTCCATAACGTCCATGATAAATCTTAGTAGAGGTGAACAGTATCAGTTAAAGGCGTATCTTTGGAGCTTCTACTGTGGCCTACAGGTACTCACCTGGAATTTTCCTGTCATAAATATAGAGCAGTCAGTCAAGGTTTTTCTCAAAGAGGAAAACTCAGCGATAATTTGAAGCATGTTTAAATTGATTGGATATTTCAATGTAGATGCCATGTAAAATGTCATTTAATTCACAGGCATAGCAAAACAACTTGTGTTTGACACTGTGATCTTAACTGTGACAGTCGTGAGGGTTTGATAAGGCAATCAGAGTAAACAGTTTTGTATAATGAAAGTAGTAAGCACTATTAAGCTTTATCTATTATTTCCTTGCAATGACTTCTACCTTCTTTTGTTTCTCCATGGCTACTGGAGCCAATTTGCTCTTTTGTTGTTACTTTCAAGGTTCAGTCATGGCTAATTTTCTTCCATCTGTTACTCATTATGTTTAATGTTCTGTCTTTTCTCTTCTCATGTTTGATGGCCTGAGGCAACATCTATGTGTGCTATATAAACCTGACATAGATTATGAGACTACAATCTAACCTACCTCAACAGCAAATGATATCTAAAGGTTGAAACACATCAGGAAGCATGGGTAAATCTCAGGGAGGCAGTAGAATCAGACTCAGCTGGACACTTTTACCTGGTTAACATAGATGGAAAGGCAAAACGCTGCACTAAACCTCTTGGTTCTGGATGTAGCAAATCTAAATCATTGTACAACTGTGACTACTTCCTGGTAGAAAATAAAATTATTATTGTTAATTCAGGTGAATTTCTGCATAATATTTTACTGAATGGAGAAATTGCAGCAACCAGTAGAAGCTTCACATCTTCCCAGGCAGAAGAATCAAAAATAATTACGTTCAATACAAAAGCGATGAGCACAATAATGTACCCCTGCCACAGATATCAACACAGTCAGT
Organism: Cuniculus paca; assembly: GCA_004365215.1. Taxonomy (NCBI): domain Eukaryota; kingdom Metazoa; phylum Chordata; class Mammalia; order Rodentia; family Cuniculidae; genus Cuniculus; species Cuniculus paca. Next base: position 32,262 of record RJWT010000010.1, read on the forward strand.
TTAAAATTCACTTTACAAGTCTTCAGCTATAAAAGTATATTTACACTCTGCTGAATGCCTATAAAGTTTAAAACCAAATCAACCATAGCACTTAAGATGAGATTTTAAAATTAGAATTTGCTACTTTGTTAGAAAAGATGAGTAATCAAAAAAAATTCATTGGTATTCTATTTTCCTGAATATTTTTACTTGTTCTTTTCAAATATTATTGATTGCATGAATTTAGAGAAAAATAGAAATCACTGAATTACTTGCCTATCTACTCTGCAAATTAACATTGACTCTACAATTTACCCAGTATTATAAATTAGAAAATAATTATTATGAAATATTAATAGAATCTTCCTCAGTCCTACACAGATAGATGATATGGAATAAAAATCTACGTGACTCCACTATAAATTTTCCATCATTACTTGTAGTAGCGTTCAATTTGTCCAGATTACAGAATCATAAAATACAGAAAGGCAAGCTAACTTTGATTCCACTGAAACTAGTGAACTCCCATTTCTAAACAATCTCTTTAACAGTATTTTACGCTTTTACTATACAATTGCAACTTAGTAATGACCATGGAAGCTACCACTAGGGGCATATCCAATATCAAATTTCTCCTCATTTACAGAATTCTTCCATATCAATGGTATATATTCAAACAGGCTGTGTCTGAGGCTGTATCGTGTGTAAAAGTGCTTACTTCCCCAGAAAGGAGCCAGGGCAGAAAAGTAACTGAATTTTACCTAGTGATGTATACATGGCAGAATTCCTTTTAGGTTTTTTGAGAAAATTTTGAAAAATGGACAAATTAATCTGGTATGTTTTTTGCTGCTTTTATTTTATTTTTCTCAGTTTTTATTTTCCATTTGTTATGAAACAATGAATAGGAATGCAGAAGCTGGTTTATGAACAGAGAAAAGAAAGCTACATGTTTAAGACAATGAATTAGAAAATTAAAAATCCCTCTCATGATTTTACCAAGGAAGTGTCCTATTTTTGGACTTCTTTTTATACAAGAAACATAAATCCTCCTTTAAGAGGTTATTGTTGAAATTTTATCCCATGCTGGTAAATTCAATTCTGACTTGCACAATAAGTAGATATTTTTCTCCAAGTGGCAGTAATTACACTTTTTTAGATTATTTACAAGTTTATAATATGGAATATAACTATGCAAAACTTACAAAATAGAGAATCTGAAGCTCAGTTAGATATATAGAGTGAATAAATATAACATAAACATATCCTAAATATCTTTGAGTCGATGTACTTTGTATTTTCCCTATATGCCAAATAAACATCTTATACAAAGAAACCTTATCATGAACTCTCTATTAAATAATTAAGCAATCATTTTATAAAACATTTTTAAACACAAGAATATTTAAAGGAAAATTATCTTCATTGAAACACATAACTACTTTTTGCTACAAACCGGTTAACTTTCCTATGTGTTAATGTGCATAAAATTGTTATGAACCTTGTACTTCAATAATGGTGTTTTTGTTACTTAATCATATTTTCTAACAAAATATAAATTTCTTTAATGATAATCATTCTTTCATTGAGCTTCTCTTCCAAATTTCCTTCACAATACAACCACAATTCAGTGAAACTAAATACAAACTACCCAGTTTTAAATTGTCGGATCACCTGTAAGTAATGTATTTTCACAAAATTTCATTTCCTATAAAAGTACAAAGAGGAATTTTTAAGGATAGATTGGCTTTTCTTTTCCTATGGGATACTGTGTAAACTTTGTCCATATTGCATGTCATGTATGTCCATTAGTGTGGAGGTATGCAATGAAATAAATCATTTCCTCAGTCTGCTCACAAGATTCAGTGTGTATAGCAATGTCAAAATAATCAGTATCATGAACTTTCCTTAGGATCAGATTTCTTGATCAAGCTATGTGTATCCGAAGGCTGTCAAAATGGATGCAAATATAAGTGTTTTCTTATTTAGTAATCTAAGAAACATTTTGGAATGACATCGCAACTCAGTTTTGCAGTTGACCTTATTTTCAACATTATAAGCTGTGCTTTCAAAAATGTTATAGCTGAAGAAAAGTATTTAAATAATAATGGGATTCTGATTTTTTCCTTTGAAGATATCTGTGTGGAAACTATATATAGGTATTAAGGGATCTACTGTCAACCCATACAACATGATTCATTTCTATAAATCTATAACTAATCCTTGCTTTAAAAATATATACATATATAAATTTCAATACGATATATATTAAAAAGAACTGTAATTTTCATATGTTTTTCCAAGAGTTTATGTAAGACATGTCTGATTTGGGGAGGGAAACAATGGTTTACTTAATTGGGATCTGTTAATGTAGTCATTACTCACTGTTAATTTCATACTTTCCCATTATCAGAACATCTTAAGAGCCACCCAGTGCATTAATTAATACTCAAATATATATTATACTTCTAGGTTTAGTTACCTAAATCCTAACAAGTTCATTCTTTAAGAGATTTATTATATGAAAAAAAAACACAAGAGAATGTCAGAATGGATATGATTCCTGGGAATTAAGTTTTACTACTTTTTTTTTTTTTTTTTTTGCGGCACCGGGGATTGAACTCATGACCTTGTGCTTGCCAGGCAGGCGCTTAGGCTGCTGAGCTAGATCCCCGGCCCAGGGAATTAAGTTTTTAAAAGATGTTCAATTATGTTGACAGTGAAAATTCTGAATACTGTAAGAAATAATAATTCCATTGAATAATACTGGTCTCCTACAGGCTTGGAAAATGGGAATTTCATATACGTAAGGAAAATTACATTATTAAAACTTGGAACATAAGTCAAGAAGCTCACTGAATTATGAGATTCTTAAAAGTAATCTTTGACTCAAGTCCCCTACTAATCTCTGGAACACAGTCTATAAATAAGGATTAATTTTATTTTTTCTGTTTTATGAATGAATGAGTGTTCAATAGACAAAGAAGAAAAAGATATAGGCTTACTCTTTAGCAGATTTTGGAAATATAATACGAAGAACTGTTTTTAATTTAAACATCACGCTGTGTCAAAATATTTTTTTAGAATTATCTTCTTGTGTCTCTTCTCTGTTTCAGTGCATAGAAGTTGTAACTTAGCCACACAAATGCAAGTGATTTGAATAAAAATAAGACGATACCACGATGCTTTAAAAAAACTCACTATCTGGATCAAGGCTCAACGCATTTATCTTTTAATCAGTGAATGAAAATTACAAAAATCTTCAGCGAAACTTCTGTTCCTTTTCCTTTTTCTCTTTCCTGTACAACCAACCCATTCTTTTCTTCCCTCTGATCATTTCCAAGCTGAAAACATATGGTCTTGCATTTTCATAAGACACTTGTCAAAAGACAATTCTTTCGGCATGCTGTCTTTTTGCAGTAACTGTTAAAATTGGAAACCATGCCAAATTTCAGTGTCTACCATCACAAAATGAACACTCCTGGAGGAATCTGAGGACTGGTGAGCCACGTTAGCGATAAAAACGGCTCTTGTTTTACTCAGTGAAAGTGAAATCTTTGTCGAGGCCTTCAAATCCTTACATCCTGTGGCCTCTTGCAGCCCCACCTCTTATTTCCTTAACCTCCTGTCCCTCTTCCTGTGGTCGCTCCGTTCTATGCACCCTGCCCCGTTACTACAGCGAGTTCGCATTGGCTGTCCCATCGCCTGATCCTCTGTTCTCCGTGTACTTACCTGACAGATGACCGGTTCTCACTTCCTCTAGACTGTGTCATATTTTGCTGACATATCCCCCAAATTAAGTATCATTTTCAGCCTGCTCTCACTTCAATCACTCCTGATATTTCTAGCTGATCTACTTCTTTCATAAATAACATTGTTAATTTTAGCATATTGCGTAACACTTCTTCCCTGAGGTTCAGTGTTTTTGTTTTTATCAGTGTGCTAGACCTAGTTTTCCATAAGAAAAAGGGATATTGTTTCTTTTATATCTGGAATGAACCTCAAAAACTAGAATAGTGTCTTGTTCCCTGAGATTGTTTAATAATTTATTTTGAATGAATACATTTGTAATCACTACTTCAAGTTATTTCCCTAAGTTCATTGATATTTTAGATATATTCTCTGCCACAGTTATCACAAAGTCATGGGGCTTACTTTCAATTTCCAGTTTATCCTTTTATTTGAGTAGTTTAATAAGGCTACCTGTGTACTCGGTCGGGCTTAATTCAGTGGAAAGCTTTACGTCCTTTACCTTTGATGCTGAGATCTCTTTCTTTGGTTTCTGCGATACTGCACTGACCTAAATTTCCTTTTATCCATATAGATGTCTTGTCAGTTTCCTCTGCAGACTATATTCCTTCCCTGTCTTACAGGATTTTTCTCTGTCTGGCTCAGTCAACATGCTTTCCTGGTTTAGGCTCAGGGTTAGGGACCCACCCTCCTGATCCACTGCCATCAAGACCATGTTCTCCCATGATTCTCCCTACTAATAACCAGGGAGCCTCAACTATTAGTGCCAACCCACTCTGCAGGAGCCTCCCAACCTGCCTGACCAATAACACTACTTTCAGAACCATTGCATCTTAGGAATTTTTCCTAGGCATCCTTCCTTTCACAGACGTCAGGCCTGCAGCACAGTCTAGCATCTCTCCTTGTCTCCTTTGATGCTTTCCTCTTTATTTTTCTCAGACATCCTGCCCCTTTAAAATCTCTTGCAGCTGTAGTTACGATTTGGTGATTATAACTGACACAAGCGGTAAACACTGTCCTGGAGCAAACAGAACACTTCATTAGAGCAATATTGCTGTAGATTCTGCCACTCAAGAATATGTCATACACTGACCTCAACTCTATAGCTATGCAGTAACAAATAAATACATTCATTATAAAACTTTTAGTTTTAGGCTTAAATTTTGGAGCACGGTTGTAGTTTCCTATCTTGTCAGAAATGAACTTCAAAACCATTAGTCCCTAATCCATTTAATTAAGCAGGCTCAGGAGCTAAGAACACAAAATGTATGAGAGAAGCTAATATACTAAGTGGTTTTACTTGACTTTCAATATTAATTTTTACAATTGTCAACCCATTACTTTTCCACAATATCAAGGCTATCTCACCAATGTTGAATTTTTTTTTCTGAATTATGAGAATGGATAAATGTGACCAGATCTTGGATGACTATATTGTAATGCAATGAAATCACTTTATGGTTTGTAACATTATCTCTTCTCCTTCCTTTTCTCCATGTCGGTTTGTAGAAACAAAAAATGAAGATATACTTTCTCTTTCTCTTTTGATCGTGACAAGGCCAGATGAGATATTCATGACTATTAATCCCATCCACTTAACCACCTATCCTGATCCGTCTCAGATTTAACCAGGGTTGACTTAGCAAAGCTTTTATTCTGGGTGAGCGCCCAGCTTCCCCCGAATCATGAATGCTCTGTGCTTCATAGAATTCTATTGCTTTTGTTCCCAGAACCAATTATATCTTAGCTAATCTCTTGCCCCTTTAATTCTCCTTGATAGTTTTCTCAGCAGTGTATGAAACTGCAAGTCTATTAATATTCTCTCCCTCTCTGCTTTACCCATTCATGGATAAGAATACAAAATTGCCTGGCTCCACCCGATTACAAACTCATGATTCTCAATTATGACCAATAACATTATTTCTCTTGCCTGATTCAGCAGTATTATTAATTATGTAATTCTACGTCTCTCTTAATGTGCTGTTTGAAATTACCTGCTGGTCATTTTAGATAGGTGTCCATCCCACACCCTAGATAGAATGTGTCTGCTTCCCCCAAGTTTCACATTCTCTGACTCTCTGTCTCAGAATATTGATCCCCGATCCCCACTTCTTGTGCTAAGAGCCTTCCAGTAGATGTTTCCTCTTTAAGACCTTCATGAAAGCATGCATAAAATAAGCAAATAGGAAAAGAAAATAATATTCTACAAGCAGTTCATCTCTCCTAGCATGTCACACAGGAGTCTTGACATCTCACACATACCGAGCCTTCATTTGTTAACTAAATGAAGAAAATCAAGGATTGAAAAAAACTATTTCTTCCATATATTTTAAAGTACTATTACGGCCTGTGGTCATAGCTTTTATCTATATACAGCCAATTTTCCATCAGGCAATACAGAATTATACATTAAACATTAATTGCATTCAAAATGTACATACATATTTATACAATGAAAATAATACATTTTTGAAAGATTATTTTAATTATTGACAATTAGTTAAAATATTGAGAAATATTAGAAAATGAATGCTACTGAAATTTCTGATCAACCAGATAATTCCATACCCAGTCTTCAATATACAATGACACTGAAATTCCCTCTTTCCGAGTTTTATTGTAATTCAAGTATCAAAATGTGAAAAATGAAATAATTAAAATATAATTCTTATATAGTTTTTACATAATTGAAAGATATTTAAACTTTATAAAAACTCTTGTCATAGTGAGGAGAGCAAGTTCTTTGTGATATGAAAGCAAAAGAGGAAGAAACAGTATTTTTTAACTTCAATTCAGTTATTTAAGCAAATAAAAAGTGCACCATTGCTGATCATATTCAAGGTTATGTTTCCTCTATTTTTAAGAGTTAAATTATTTGTCTTTTAGTTGGTATCAAGTTACATGTGAAAGCTTTTACCCTGATGATTTACAGAAATGCTAAAATGTTTATGCAATATTGCACAGAAAATTGTAATAACTTTAGTAGAGTAAAAATGTATAAGTTTTTTCTTCCTTTTAAGATAACATTTTTACTTAGTGTCATGAAATAATTTTCTGATATAGGTAATTTGGAACATAAATAGCTTTAATTTTATTTTAGCTTCTGGTAGTGTAACTATAAGCAAGTCATTTTACTTTCTCACACTGTTTCCTCTTATTAATGACAATATTTCCCTCGTTTCATGATTTCCTGTGAGATCAAAATGGATTAATGTATTTGAAAGTATAATTTGATCTTGGATTTAAGTTACTTTAAAAGTTACTATGTGCAACATGATACTATCTGAAAATAAGAACTTTCACCTCTGAATTCAAATGCACTATTTCCATTGATAGAGATACACATAAAAATTCATCAATTTGTTCCAAGCTACACAAGACGTCAGATGAGTTGACCAAATACATAAATATCTCAAAGCACAAAGTAAAAACTATAAATGCTTATTATATTAGGAACTCAAATACAGAGTATCATGAATGCTTCTTATTAAATGTAAAATATATCAAGAAAAAAAAGAAATAAAAAAGTAGAGTATAAGTCCTCATAAACATCTGTATATAGTTCATAAATATGAGGCGCAGGAACAATAATATTAAGCATCTCTAATATTATGTCTCATTGTTTTGGCCGTGATATAGATACCAGAAAAGGAAAGCAGATTAAGCTCCCATTAAATGCTCTTTTTAAAATATTTTTTTTACTTATCAATTACATTTTTTGAGACATAATTCATGTACTATTAATGTACAATTCAATCTTTAGTATATTAATATGATTATAAATCATCACCTGAAGTTCCAGAAAATTTTCATTACCCCCAAAGAAACACCTTATCCATAAAATTGTTTTTATTTTTTCATAAAATTAAAAAAAAATTACTTAAACTATATGTTTATGATCTGTAAAATGGACCTAAACACAGTACCTCATCACAGAATAAATGTTGTTCATAAATCAGTGCCTGGAACACAATAAATTCTCAATGCCTATTTGTTAGCTATTACTCTTGTTACAATTCAGTGTGGGTAACAGCATAGTAAAACTGTAAGGAAGATGCTATAGAGGGGTAAATGATGAGCCCTATCGAAGGCAATCCTGGAAGGCTTAATCTTTGCAATTCTATGGCTCTAACAAAGAATAAGATTCAAGACTCAGAAACATTCAAGGAAATTCAGCACTCAGTTGCCCATGTGGCCTCATTCAACCCAGTGGGCTGTCCAGCAGAAGTGGGACACTTCTCGCTCAATGCATGCTCTCCCACATGACTGGGCCCAACCTCTGCTGAGAGCCTCTGCGTGCCACTCGGAGGGGAGCTGCTACTTCCAGGAAAAGGTCAGCTGTATGATGAACAGATGGAAATTCTTAAAAATAGATATTCTTAAGTAAAGCAGTGCAGACAAAAATACGGTTAAAAGATTATATAAGAAAATCCTCACGTGTATCTGATTAATTTTAACTTTAATGAGCTAGTTTTAAGATCGGGATGACTTTTGTAAATATCACCTTTGCTTCTTAATTTCATACACTTCTCTTTCCAACAGTGGTTTCCAGAAAGAAGCAAGATGTAAGAAAAGTGAAAAGAATATTGAGAGACAACTGGCTTATAATAATGATCAAAAAGTAAGAGTTCCGGTCTCATGTCTATTTGGAAAACGCCAACGAACTATTTATAGATTTGATGAAAAGGAAACTCACAGTCAATGTTCACTTATATATATGTATTTATGAGTGTGTTTTCACACATAAAATATATCTCAGTTAAGTTCAGAGTATCTAGAATGTGTACAAGATGCATGTGTGTGTGTAGGTGTCTGTTATCTATGAATATATAATGAAAGTATTCAGACATGCTTTTTTCTTGAGGGTTTAGATTAGAAACTGAGTCATTTAAGGTAAACAAGGTCACACTTCTGCCAGATAGGGACAAACTGATGTTAAAACCCAACAACATGTCATAGAATCATCCTATAATGGAAATTGAGGCGTATGTGAAAAAGAATTCACCATGTGAGAAAAACTGTCATTCCTAACAACCTTGTTTTGACCCCCACCTCCAAGTTATCAGTCCTATCTGCAACCACTTAAAAATATCACGGTCATCATGTCTTGAACATTTTCAGATTCTCCATGCGGTTCCAAACTACACAGGCGTGCACACACGCACACACACACACACACACACACACACTTGATATTATTAAATTTAAGCTACAAAAATATATAAATGAATGAGAGGCATACACTCTAAAATGCATATATAAATCTTTTTGTTTTTTAAAAATTAGAAGAAAACTGCATTTTCCTGACAAGCTGAGAGAATATAGTTTGATGAATGTTCCTTTTACAATTACTAGGCCACTTTCTTTTAAAATACATTGTGCAGAATATTTCAAATCGTAAATAGGTTTACATAAGACCTATTATATATTTCTGATAAAAATGCTTTATATCTAAATTAATTCAAGAATATCATGATAGTTTTCCTGTAAATCCAAGGGAACACAATTAATGAAATTTCCTAGCTACCTAAAACAGGAGAATAAACTGAAGGAATGCTTTCCGAACTAGAAATGTGAGTTAATCTCTTTAACTTCATGGGTTTTTTTGTTTGTTTGTTTTTCAGTTGTACATCATTGTAAAGAGAAAGGGAAAGTTTCTGACATACTGTGTCTTTCCTACTAAACAAATATTTATTCAGTAAGAATTCAGTACCTATTTCTATGTCTTGTATATTTTTGCTCCAAAAGTAATATTTCTAAATTTCAGGATATACTAGCTCATCACAAAATACAGATATTCATATTGTATGCATTACTTTTAAAATTGGTGAGAACATCATACCATGAGACAAACGTGACTCAGCAAAATAAATGAAAATTTATGTTTTCATCTCTGAAACTAAACTCAAATTCTTCAAAAGTTATTTGCATTAAGAAAATCTGTCAGAATGTATTGAATATATGCAGCATTTAGACAAATGTCGCCATTATGTCTAACCCAGATGTGGTATGAGGCCATGTTCATCATGTCCTTTATTATGTCATCCATGCATATTAGAGCTACAAATAACTTTCAGCCATTAAAATACATAATCATTATATAGTATTCAAGGTGTTTTAGAGTCCCAGCATAATTTTTTAAATGTAACTTTTATAGTGAAATATTATGACAGATATTAACACTAGAAATTTTTGAAGCAAATATTTGGTATATATTCATCAGATCTTTTACAGTATCATATTGAATGTTCATAGACAGTTTCCAAAAAAAGAAAACTGACAAACTACTGAAAAAGACAGTGCATTCCTATTATAACATTGCATGCCCATAATTAATAATTACTTTTAAAATGCAGTGAACAGAGAAATTTGCATAATATCTCCCTAGTTGGCAGAATACTATTTTTATCACATTATGTAGGACAGTGTCACAGTTACTTAATATTCTCTTTAGAATTAAAGTAAATTGCCACTAAGTTATGGCCCATATTGATAATATCCTAAATTAGATTAATTATTAAATATTTTACATTAAATTAAATGTTAATGACTTTGTTTTGCATTTGTGGTTCATTGATACTTTTTGAACACTGGATATGTCGGAAAATGGGGAACACTGATAATTTCCTCAGATTGTATTGTGTGATCTATTTTAACTAATGAAAACTAATTATTCAAATCACAAGAGTATAAAGGGAAACACTTTGTACTACATCGGAATCCTCCTTGAGTGACTGTAGTCAAGTGCATGTAAGCTTCTGACAACCATATAGTCTGCCAATTTTTCTGCTAATTTTATTATCTTACCTACATAAAAGTTGGAAGTCAAAGCCACTTGGAAATCTGGGGCAGAACGATCACTTGAGCCCAGGAGTTCTAGCAATCGTAGAAAATTTAGCAAAATTCAGTCTCAAAAAAAATATATAAGAAATAAATTATATACCATACACAGACTATATAATATATAATACATTTTATATGCATTTCTGCTATACAGTATGCAATAAATATATAATATACAGATATATATTCCCTAATTTAGTCTTCCCTCAAATAAGAACTCATTCAGTGATGCTTGTATTTGTCGACTTCTATGTCAGTAACTTTTACTCTTCCTTCAAGTAAACTTTTGCACTATAGACAACTGTAATGCCTGACATGGATCATCACACTCAGGCAAAGGATTCAATATTTCCTTCCATAACTGGAATTACTGAAACCACAATTATTTGCTTTATTTAAATGTTGTGCTAAATTCCTTCCTTGCCAGTTCATATCTTTTTTCTATGAAAAATGCCCTCGCACCATCCTTTGGCTCCACTCTGGAATAACAGTGGACTCCTGAGTCTGAGATGGTGAGAGTATTCTTCAGGGCCTAGATTACCTTGCTTTGACCTTTGACCTTTGCGCGCTCTTTCTCTCTCTCTCTCTCTCTCTCTCTCTCTCTCTCTCTGTCTCTTTCCCTCTCTCTGTCTCTCTGTCCCCTTCCCCTGTTTCCTGGTAATCCATTTATCTTCCTGAACCCTTTTGCCTTAAGCCTAGAATGCCAGAAATCTTTGGAGACTTACTTTAAAAAGAGTTCTGACAACAGGTTTTGGGGGGTCTTCAGGAAAGAACTACACCAAAAACTGGGAGAACTATTATTAAATCTCAATAAAATCAATGAGAAAACTTTTGTGACTTTTTCCCATTGGTGATAACTGGCTAAATATAACTCCGAAGTCATGAATTTCATAATGAAAGTGATATTTCCAATTTTTTCATCTTGTGTTGCACATAGCAGCCTTTAAAATTATTTATAGAATAAGCAAGTGCAGGAACCAGTTGACAAGGCATGCATACCTATTCTTGGACTAGAAGCTAGACCTGTAAAGAAAGATAATGCTTCTAATTTGGGCTCAAATAGAGTAGATCGGATCTGTTATTTATAGCAATGAAAGTCAAAGAGCTATTTTTTTAAAATGTCTTTCAAAATACTAGATTATTAGAGTCTTAATATCAGTACATTCATGACAAAATTTATTAAAATATGACTTAATGAAGATTAGAGACCATAGTAGCTAATATATGTTAAACATAAAAATTTTCAATCTTTTCAGTTAAATGAATTGGAGTATCTATCACCTATCCATCTATCTATCATCTATCTACCTATCTTCCATCTATCTATGTATAATCTATCTATCACCTGTGCTATCACACATCTTATTTGCATGCTAGAGAAATATCACTGCAATCAAGGTAACATTTTTTGGCTTCTTGTAATTTATGCCTCAATAGAGTACACAAAAGTGGGGGGAGGGGAGTCTACATTTTCCTCTAAGAATTTAGGAAATACCAGATTAGAAAATGGAGATTATATGTTGTCACAAATACCACTTACTCTGAATGTTTGCATTCTCCTAAAATGCTTTTCTTGAAATTCTCAACCCAGAATCTAAGGTGGTAGGTCTTTGGGGAGGTATTTTTATTGAGATGGGTAGATGAGGTCAGGAAATAGCATTTCCAAGATGTGATGATAGTGTCCATACAGGAAGAAGTTACTGCAGTGCTTCTCTGTGTTTCTGTGTCTTCTTCCCTCCATGTTGAGAGGACAGCATGAAGACAGCCACTTGAAAGCCAGGAAGAAGGGCATCTACAAGAATTGACAATGACAACAACTTCACCTTATTCTTTAGGGTCCAAGCCTGTGGGAAGTAAGTCTGCTGTTTAAACAACCCAGTCTATGTTGCATTTGTAGCAGCATGAGTGAGTGAGACCAACATCACCTCTAAAGGGACTGACACAATCTTGTCAGATAGAGCCATGATAAGTGACTCGAGGAAATCACAAAGGAGAGGACCTTCTAAACAGATTGCTTATACTTCAATGAGATGTGTTTTATAAAGATATAAAAGAGGCTGCAGAAAAGTGGCAAGTTAAATACTACTTCTCACTACTGTGAGAAGTCAAGGAAATCTTGTTTTAGGAGTGCTTGACTATGCCTTAGACTGCATACATTAGCACTGACAGAATATTCTGCAAGTGCTAAATAGATTGATTTCATTTGATCTTCAGATGCACTTTGATGTATGAAAATGATGTTATGCAACAATAATAATGTTGTGTAATAACTACAAGATGTTCTAGAAAGCTCAGGCTTCCATAACAAAATACCAGAGGCTTGGTGTCTTTAGGAGCAGAAATTTTGGAGGTTGAGAAGTCCAAGATAAAGTTGCAGGCCAATTCTGTTTCTCATGAGAGGTCTCTTCCAGGTTTATAAATGACTATCTCATCCTGTAAACCTCACATGGCCTATTCATGGTTTGTGCATATGATACTTCAATTTTGAAGTCATGGATCTTATTGGATTAATGATGCATGCTAATGATCTCATTTAACCTTACTCACCATTTAAACATTCTATGTCCAAATACAGTCACATTGGCCTTTAGGATTTCATTCTATGAATTTTTGGAGGATACAATTCTGCACATAGCACAAGAATTCCGGTTAGCTTCTTTCATGAAGTCTTTCTTTAAACAAGTCTAACATTTTTAATATTTAATCCTATGTCATTCTAACTAAGCATTAATGTTATTTTTTCTGGATAATGGTGATAATATTATTCCCTAGGAAAAGAAGAGAAGAAGAGGTCTCTATCAGAGGCAGATATACAAACAGAGTAAGCAACAATGGAACAAAGAAGGATGACTCAGGGTAAGTACAAAAGTATCAAGACTGCTTACAGAAGCAGGAGGGGACATATTACTATCCTACAGTATACATTTTCTGTAAATGAACCCATAACAAAGCTTCTTAAAGAAGTGGTTTATATAAATCTTTCCTTGGTTTATACATAGGAAATGAGCCACTCATATATCAAATACAGGTGCTTCTCGACCTATAGTGAGGTCATGTACTGACAAACTCAGTGTCATTAGCAGCAAGTTGAAAACACTGTAAGATAAAAATGCTTATAATAATATGTAACCTATCAGAACTACAGCTTAGAAACCCAGTCCACGAAAGTCCTTAGTGCTTTTCCTTATGATGAGCGGATAACACAACCATGGGTTGCTACCATTGCACAGCAACCAGACAAGATGCTCTCACATATTACTAAACCAGAAAAAGGAGAAAAACTCAAATTCTGAAGTATGGATTCTGCGGAACACTTTCTGCTTTCACATTGTCATAAAGTCAACACATTATAATTAAAATCATTTTAAATTGAGACCTTGGGTACAGAAAAGGCAAGACAAAGTTGACACATTGCACTTAAAAAATGGCCACTTTTTTTCCTCATAAACTTCTTAGAACTGCTGATACAGCTCTCTCAAGCATGTTCTCATGAAAAGCCACTGGGTAAAGCTACTGAGCTAATGGCCCACAGAGCTGTGACCAAGGACTCCTCCGTGATCCTTCCCAGGAACTCATTTTATCAAGTGAGAGAATCATACTGTATCAAGGAAAGAATGTAAGTCAAAAGAGCGGCACGCTGGAGAATAAGAAATAAAACTGTCATTCAAATTGAATAGGGTGAGTTAATGGTCTCATGTGAGTGAAAAATTTTATAGAATGCGTGCGATTGATTAATCCTAAATGCAGTTAGACAATTCAATACTGTCATTAAAACCAGGAGTTAGAATGGACACACAGCTATTCACTTTAGTCATATCATGAAGGCAGTATTAGTTGATAACATCATGATTGAAATTCATATAGCAAAGTATTATATTTTGTTATTTAACACTTCTAAATGATTCCTAAATATTGAAGCTCACAGATCTTTCTATTCTATGATTTTCATGGTCACGCTCTATACATAGTAACTTTGATAATTCAAAGCTAAATCCTAAGGATCACCTTTGATTTTTGTTTCTTTCCTGCTGACCTAAACATGATCGGCCACTATGTATTTTTCATTGAGTCCAAATAATACGTGAATTTTATCTGATTGTCATTAGCTCCTTTGTTCCCATGAACAAAGATTTCATTATCTCATTGCATTATTTTCTGTTCAAAAGACCACTAAATAATCCAATTGTTTCCCTTTCTTCCACCCTCATCACTTTTTCAACAAAAAATTCAGACAGACATTACAAGATCTCTAAAAAAGAGTTCCACAGAGATCATATTTCTCCCTTCATCATCTCTTAAATAGCTTTCAAGTATATTTAGCATCCACATTTTTCAGTCAGAAAGATTAGACTTGATCCTCTTTGGAATTCTCTGATTCTATCCCATTCCACTTTCTCCCGTGTTTACCAACCACACTGACCACTCACGGCCTCATAAAGCCAAGCTCTTTCCTGCTTCATAGCATTTACAAATGATTATAAAACTGCTTCCTCCCTCACACTTGCGAACTTTTAAAAGGATACTTTCCACCTACATATTACCCGCTTCAAAAGTCTGTTATTTCTTTTTCTTAATCTTGCCAATCACAATATGACTAATAACTGACACATAAAAATATTTAAAACCCTGTCTTGAGTAAATAGCAAAATATTATAAAGAGCAGATATTTTGCTATTGTTGATACGTGTTTCAATGATTAGGTCTGTGACCTCATGAAGTTTGCATTTCTTGTGGTGTATGTAAACGACCTTCTCTACTGGCAAATGGAGTAAATCAAACAAGAACACAGCAATTGAATGATGATTTTACCATGAAAACACAAATGTTTTCAGAGACATATTACAACAATCATAGATAACATACTTTAATAAATCTATTCATCAGTATTGATTATTTAATGCAACAAAGATTTAACTAGGCTGCATGTTTCAGTTTTCTAGGAGAGCATTCCTACAGTTAGTTAAAATAGAGTCTAATTTAATCTATATTCTGGACATAGGCCCCTTGAGTCACTTGTGCACGAAAACAGAATCGGTGAGGATCCGGTGATAGGTCTGTGTAACCCTTCTACTCACAACCAGGGTACCCTCATGGTGCCACCAAATTGCAAATGGTCATAGAGTTGGGTAGAAGAAGATGGACCATCCGTGCTCTGTAAATAGCCTCACTCATCTGGAAAAGCAATGTTGAGGTAGTGGGGTGAGGTAGATAGATTAACCTAATGGATATGGTTAATGCTTTGTAAATTGAAAATATGTTTCTATCTTTTCCTCTGTAATACAGTAAAGTGTTCTGCATGTTTTTTCTTCCAGAACATTTAACCTCATGTAATTCTTTAGGCCAGTGATATAAAACTGTCTATGTCTCTTTGGGTTTACTTTAGATAAAAAATGGCTGGCAATAATCTTCAATTTGTGAAATCATATTTCTTAAAAGAATGCTTAATATTTCTTTAAAATCTAATGATGTGAAGTTAGTCAAGAGTTTTCATCATATAACTTTAAATGCCATCATGTATAAACATATGTTTAAATGAATGCACAAAATACTTAAATGTATGGACTTATTTTTGTCATATTATGCAACTTGAGTTTTTATTTCTCTTACTTTTTAGAGAACATATACATGAATTATTTTATTTCAACAGAATAGAAATGAGCTGAAATGGAAAGAAACATGCATAATGAGTAAGAATGCTTCAATATTTATTGGCCAATTCAATTGATTCTCATCCAAAAATCTAAAGGAATTATTGAATGACTATGATCACTTTAATTGATTTGGCTATGAAGACTGAGAAAAGAATAAACATAAAAACAACCACCACCATCACAAATCTGATTACTGATTGTGGACTTGAAAGACAGAGTAAGTCACTGTCAAATCCCATAAAGAATGATAAACTTGAGTAATTTTTAAGAAAATGGATGCACCTTGATGCTATAAATTTAAGTGAAATAAAACAGACACTCAAGCTTAAGTATAGCGTGGTTTCTTGTATGTGAAAAACTGAATATATGAACACAGTTTGAAATACAAGATAGATAATAAGAAAAAAGAATAAGAAAAAAGTCATTGTAATCCAGTCTGAACATTTTACCTAAAAGAATACCTTGGTTTAGTATTATATATTCTTTGACCTATTATTCTGGTCTTTAGGCTGTATGTATGATAATTAACTTTATATATAAGATAAATAAATGAATCAGATACTGGCAAAATGAAAAGGGGTACACAGAATGGAAAGAAAAAATAAAGAATCGAGATGTGTTACATACATGCAACAGTTTCCTACAATGAATGGAATTATTATGTACTACAAACACACACCAAAAAAAATTAAAAATCAAAAAGCTTTCATTTTTTAAAATTAGAATTATCAAAATATAGAATTTATAGAATTAATGATACAGGATTGGTGATAGATAGATAGATAGATAGATAGATAGATAGCTAAATTTAGCTAGCTAAATTTGGGACTGAAGAATTTTTCTTGACTGTTTATATTCATTGAAAAAATAGAAACATTTCATGAATTATAAATAGATATTGGCATAATGTGTAATATATGTATAAAGAATGTACATATTACATTCACATCATGTATCTACAAATAAATACATTCTGGAAATTATTGCCATGAATACTAGAAGAGATTTGTACATGAAGAAATGAAAGTATGCTATCACTACAGCAAATATGGCACACTAAATGCAGGAAATTCAATTTTAAGACCTTCTCCTTGCCTACTTGAAGTCTGCGTTGTAGAGCACAGCAATGTACAGAGGAGAAGGACTCAGGTGCAGAGCGTAATACAGCACACAAGAGAGGCATGCTGGCTCTCCACAATGGGACAGAGACTGTCTATTAAATGTGACTTTCTACTGATAAAATATTCTTACCCTAACCAAGGGCAATAATAATATCTTGCTCACACATGCCCCCAAATCGGGCCAGTTTTTTCATTATTTTACATTTCTTCAGGGACAAAGGACAATGATTTTATAATAAGTGCAGATGTGCAAATTTTTTAAAAAAGTATTTTATTAAATGCACCATGATACCTGTGTTCTGCAAGTGAACATAGCTGTAATGTGTGTGCTCCAGATGTTTTTTTGTGTGTGTGATCTCTCAGTATTATAAGAACAAATCAAACAAGGTTGAAAATCAAATGTATTGTCTAAAATTTGGTTCCTCCACAATTATCTAAACACACTTGGATTCATTCACAGCGATTACCTAGAATGGGGTTTTGTATTATCTCAATTTTGTCAAGACCAAAAAGAACATGAAATCTTCTTCCAAAATGTTTCAGAACATAGCTATTTACAGAGAAAAAGACACTGGTGATTCAGATGACTAAATTATATGAAATTTTATACTTTTTATCAGGTTTGAGTTTCTTCACCAACACCAGTTTGGAACTGGCTTGGATAGAAATATTTAATATGACTCTGACAATTATTTGAAGAAATATCCTTTTGTGCTTTATATTCTTTTATGCTATTCCTGTGAAGGAAACTAATGGAAAAACAGTAATATTAAAATACGGTTTTTCATTTGTGGGTAAAAATAACAAAGATAGGAATTAAAACCTGAAGATTTTGGAAGAAGGAACACACTAGAGAAATGGGTAGATTTGGGCAAACTGGTCCTAGTACACTGTTGCAAAGTGATAAGAGCCAGAGTGAATTTCCCACCCATATCCAGCCCAGTTAGGCCCAAATGTTGCTGCCCTCCCGCTGTATTGCACTTAACTGTATTTATCATTGCAAAAATGATAGTTTGATTAAGAACATTCTTCTAGCTTGATTATAAATTTCCTAAATGCAAGGAGTGTGAATAATTTTTCTCTGTTCGTCACATACATATTATGTCAATATATATTATGGAAAATTGAATAAATGTTTTGAAAGCTTTCACATAAGTAATAGAATTTGGGTTATGTATTTAGAATATTGCAAATTTTTAAACTTTTTGTATTGGAAAATCATTTATGTACTATGTATTTTCAAGTGTGAATAAAATGCATAGTAACAACCATCAAGACACATCATTGTGTTGGCAAACTCACAACTAACTGAAGATTCCTGCTGTCTTCGGCTTCACCCTGCACCACATATGACAATAGACACAGGAGAATGTCTGAATCCCACTCTTTTGCTAGAATAAGACTTTATCCAGAGCCTAGTAAATATGGGGTAAGCCCTACAGAAATCTAAACTTTCATAGTTAAAAAATGTTTTGTTATAACTTAAAAATATTTTCAATATTAAGTATTTTTTCGTTAAGGGTACTTCTAACTGATGTAAAATAACATGAAGATATGCATATTATTTGGGTGATGTGATGTTTTGTGAGATGTAAATACATAGAGCAACGACTCAGTCAGGTTAAACAAATTTATCTTCTGAAACATTTATTTTCTATGTGGAAAATTTTCAAGCAATTTTCCTTTGGTTTTTTGGAAATGCACAGTAAACTATTGTTATATCAAAATGCTCTACTGTGTGAAGTGCACTGCAGCTTCTTGCTCCTACTTAGCAATAACTTAGAGCCTATTAATCAACCTCTCCCAAGGCCTCTCTTCCTTTCCTCTCCCAGCCTCTGAAGATTTCCAGGGGGAAAAATTACTCATCTATCAATTTTCAAAACAATTAATTAAAAAGGTATTGTGAGGAATGTGACAATTTATTAAAATTATACGTGAGTCCAAAAAGTAGCTCTTGGAATAAGAAACTTTAAGAAAGTATAATTTTTCATTGTTCTAAAGGAGTCAACAAACCCTGATATTAATGTAGATTCTGTCATGTCTAATTATTCAATTACATTCGAGTGCCTGCTAGGACTACATCTTGAGAGATGAGAAAGACAGACTTTATTCTCCACAAATAATTTTGGTCCAGTAGAAAACTGGAATGACTTGGAGGCGTAGTGTTTTCCTCTCAGGCACACAAGACCTAATCAAATACCAAGATACTACAAAGGCTATGTTATTGATAATCAGCCAATAAGAGGAAGGACCCAATTTATATAAATGGTTAGGTGCATTGAACTTGGACTATAGCAAACATAGTTTAGAGCATAATTAGAAATATTTACTTATTATTTCAATAATTAACATGATAGAAACAACAAAGTTACAGAGGATAGCATGTATCTGATTCTCTGTTATCAACAGAGAATCAGAAGAATCGATCATTGGGTATTACAAAATTGACCGCAATTTAGAATCGAATTTTAGGAAGGAACGTGTTTTAATTTATGAAGAAATTATATTCTTTTATGCTTTACACACACCCACATATTTGTGCACAAAAACTCATGCATGTATATGCCTTAGAAGGTTTTAGAAACTTGGGCTTGATTTAACAATATGAAAAAGTAAAACCTTTCAGAAACCCTGAAAGGAAAATGGCCCAGTGATTCAACTTTTCCGTGTATTTATGACAGCCTTTTAGCTATATAAATGTCAGCTGCCAGAATTCATTAGGATTATATGAGAATTCCCTTAAGGATTCACCAGAATTCATTGATTGATTCTGAGCCTCTACCAGTTCTGTCAATTAAGGTTAAGCTAGAAACAGCTACCTTTTGTTGGATAGGTGGAGCTGGAATTGACTGATCAAGGGCCATTAGCTGATTTCTATTGCATATTTGTGAAAAAAAAAAAAAGTATCTCAGATGGTATGATTGGTGCACTGAACTAATAATGGAGATGCTTTTTCCTGTGACTTAGTGTTTATCAATTGATATATGTGTTCTTACAGGAGGAAATGCAATTTTTCAGCTATGGCTTACTCCCTTACATTGTACTGATTTGTTGCGGAGATTGAATGCTGTGGATTATGTAAAACGATGCAGAAGAAAGCATCTTAGTGGAGAATTATATATTAGTAATTCTCATCCAGGGACTACAGGGAGGGTTATTACACAATAAAAGAAATCATTTAAAATATGATAGGCTAATGTTAACATCATGAACCAATCTAAGGAAAAACATTGTCAACCCTCAGGCCTCTGAAATCCGTTAGAAAACCGTAAGTTGGAAAATACTACACATTCACCAATGACTGATCTTTGAAGGAAAGAAGAGATGAAATTATTGTTGCTTGCAATTTCAATGTTTTTCCCCCTTTTTGACAACAGTTACTTTATAATCAGTTGATGCAGATTTCCAGAGCCATCCCTTTGCTAATGAGCCTTATGTATACTAGCGATCTTTCTTTGTCATCTGGAAACAGGAGATGTACCAGGTTATGGGAGTCATAAAATTGAATCAGTTGGTTTTTTAAGGTTGTACAAAATTTTCTGTAATCAAAATTTTACAGGAAAATAATTTTAATATTATCTTTTCTAAACTGAAATGTCTCAGCCAAAGATAACAAAGGACACTTTTGAGATAACTCATTGTCATGATTTAGCACAGTTATTATTCCTAATCTAAGAGAATTCTATTTTTTATTACATAGAAAATGAAAATTGATTGGAGGGAGCAAGAAAGTAAAATTAATACTTATTTTAAATTTCATCTATAGTTTTTGCTACTTGGTCCTTAATTTGAGAATTAAGAGATGTGAGAGTACAAAGCTGAAAGTAAGGAGAAAAGGAAAAGTATAATGTGAATAAGTCATATAGTAACACACAGATGCAATAAGAAAATCTGTAGAAACCATGGGTCAAAAAATCTAGTATGTGAGATAAAACAATATTTCTAACTAACCCCTAAACTACCCACATGTGAGTCCTGGGAGCGTGTGGATATGTTACCCTATATGTTAGGATTTTACAGACGTGACTAAAATAAGAAATCTGGGTAGAAAGATCCTCCTCAGTTATCAGAGTGGCCCAATATCATCATAAGTATCCTTAAAAGGTCAAAGGAGGCTTGACTATAAAAACACAAAACCAGAATGAAAGACCATAGAAAGACATGTGGGCCACTAACAGCTTTAAAGATGGATAATTGTAGCAACAAACGGTAATGCCAGCAACCATGAAAACCCAAAACACCAAGAAGCAAATGCCTTTTTAGAGGTTTCAGACAGAATACGTTCCCACTACCACTTCAGTTTTAGCCTCTCGAGACTCATATTAGACTTCACTGCTGCAGAACTCTACAATATCAAACCAATATCGTTTTAAGCCATTAAATTGGCTGTAATTTATCATGGCACCCAGAGGAAGCTTATATACCAGTGTATTCATGCTTGTTAGGAAGTAGCCTTGTCAATGTAAATATTTGAACATGTGTAATCAGTTACAAAATTATTATAAGCCTTTAGAAAATGATGAACTAATCACTTATGCAAATAGTGTGAATTGTACATCATCAAACTGGGCAATTTTTACATAGTAATTTGAAACATTTACAAGTTTTAAAACTAAATATTAAATCTAAGTACTTATTTTATAGAGTCATAGCCATCTAGAAATTATTAACCCCAGAAAAATGAATTACTTCTGTTTGGAAAAAAAGCCTAAACCCTGAATTCAAAAGTTTCCATATCCATCCTGGTTGATACTCAGCATTATCTACTTGAGAAATAACATAATTATTGAATTTTCTTTCATTAATTCTATTCATTCATTCAGAGGGACTGGGAATTGAACCCAGAATCTACTCACAGGAGCATATCCTCAGCCATTTCTAATGCATTTTAAAATTTAAAAAAATATGTATTTGTTTTGAAACAAGGCCTAAACTTCACAGGCTGAACTTGGTTTGCTGTTCCCTGACCTCAGGCTTGAATTTTCTTAGTACTCTGGGTTTTTGTCATTGTTGACTCATCAATTATGTGGTAATATCTTTCAGAAATTCAAAATCTAACATATGTGTGAAAAACAGCATGATACAGCATGATGGCTAAAATGCTCATCACCTTGTGTAAAACACCACTACATATTTCTGAATTCCCCTTGCATTGTTTGAAATCTCTGTAATCAAAAAGTTCTTTGTCATATACTAGCCTCATTTGTGTTTTTATTGTATTTTTGGAGGCAGAAAAGTGTTTTCCTTGGGAAACATGTTCCAAAGAAAATTGAGAACATCTTATGTTTCCTTTTGTGTTTTTTTTTAAAGAGGTGCTATAAATCCTCTCGGTTAAATTTTGGAGATGCACCTGCTCAAACGATGAGGAGGAAGGAAGAAAAGGGGCTGAGGATCTCTTCAGGAACAGCTGCTCATTGCTGTCTCTTAACTGTTTTCTGGCAACTTTCCAACAGCTTTAAGCCAAAACCTGAAAAACCTAATAGTTCTCAGGCACGGTCCTTAGAAACTTCTGTTGATGGCATCTAATATTTAAGAAACATAAACCCCTGAAAAGGAGAGTCTGTACTTCTACATCTACTGGATTTATCTCTCACTGTGATGAACTGTTTTCTAACTCATAGCCTTCCAGTATTTTTCAAACATTTGTCTGCTCCTTCTGGGGTCTTTTCCTTAGACTTTTTATTCCAATCTATTTTACTGTAATCTATAGACTCTATTCTCATATCCTTGTGGTGATTGTTACTATCCCTTGTCATATATTGATGAAAACTTTACATGCTACAATAATGACTCCTTTGAGAATTTAAATTAACGTCTCACTAAAGTCTTCATGTGTACATACCACATACAAACGTATGACAAAATTTGAGAGCTGGATGTAAAGACTCTATAACCTCCATAATGATTGTTCTGCCTATTCATCAAAGAACACTCACTGACTGAATACTTCTGTCCCAAGCATGCAATCAAGTAAAATATATCAAAGCTGAATTCCTGTCTTATATAATTGTATGCAAAAAACTTCCAATGTTTAACTGCCTCTTATATGCTGTTGACTTTCAAATCTCTATTCCTAAGTCTACACATGACTGCAGAGCCCAGTGAGCACATTTAACTGACAATTGGCCCGCTTGTCAAATTTCCTATGTCTAAAGTTATTCTCATCATCTAGCTCATTTTCTAACAGGTGTTTTTCTTTCATTCTCTCTTTTCACTGATGGCAGGAGGATTTCATGGATATTTCTGTTTTCATTCATTCATAACAGGCTTTTCTTTTAAGAAATTTTATATATTATTCTATCATTAAATATCACTATAGGGTAATTTGTCAAATGGGATCCCCTTTTCTGCAAAAGAAAGTTGTGACAGAAGCTACATAAATCATCCCATTGTCCTACACATATTGGTCATGCACTGGATACTGAAGAACCTAGTTATAGTAATGAAGCATTGTCTCTCCTCATTAGGCTAAATGGATTAAAATGCCATAGATTGACTGTGGCTAACATAGGAAAGCTACATACATATGATACAAAGCAGAAATAGAAGTAAAAATAAAGACTTTTAAACTAAAAGTACTCATGATACTTGAAACACTCTAGTAGACATTCATTGATAGTCTAAAGCTATTCTTAGTTAATTTTTAGTTTTCATACAAAGACTTTTCTTCTCTTTAATTTAGGATTTGAATTGATTTCTTAACTTTTGGCATTAAAAGACTAATATATAAAAAATATTATAGCAGTGATGATCATTAAGGAATAAGTGCTTAGTTTAAAATCTGGTCTAAATTGATTTTTCTGCTGAAGGAGTGAGTCATTTATGACATACACGGTGAAAATAGTGAATGCTCAAAACCTGGAAAAATAAATGAATAGCGTAGAGAGAGATGGACAGAAAGAGGAATGGAGAGAAATGTGGAGAGAGTGGAGACAACAATAGATAGATGCAAGAAAAATATGAGTCTAATGGGAATAAAAATGAGTGAAAGAGAGTATATTATGCTGTGCAACCCATTGGTTAACATGATGAACAAGGACAATGAAGTTTTCAGAGCATAAAACATGAACAATGAAAATGTGTGAATTGTTGATAAAAGTGTTAGAAATATTTGCTGACAACCACAGAACATGGGGAAAGGACTCATAAGAACTATGAAAAAGAAGCTGACAGTCCCACATCAGGCTGTGTCGTACCAGTAGTACATGCAACAATGAAGATATGCATATTTTGGAAGAAAATAAATCTATTAATATTCCAACCAGAAGCTATTATAATTTTTCATTATTTTTGAATTATCCATTATATCGTGTACAGCTTATAGTTTGTTGTTTCTAATTATGTATGAGTCAACCCAAGCATTTTGCATAGCATTCTTATTATAGAGTGCAGATTCAGTCATTGTCCGCAAATTTTTAGGTTGGCTTCACAATGTTATGAATTAAAGATCCTTAACTCATGTCTCATGTCAATAAATACATATGCTGATGATGTGTACCTATCCCTGGAAGTAGTGGTTTTTACCTATTCCAAAACAATTCTGGTACCTAAAATTTATCAACTCATGGAATTATAAAAATTCTTTCTATTGATGAAAAATTAAATTGTTGTCCCATTATATACCACATTATATCAACCAGTCATCCTGAGTGTTCTCTCTCCACAATGTCCACATTCAGAGGGCTTTAATTACGAAATGTATCACATCTTAGTTTGTCTATATCTATGTTAACTGCTGCCATTACTGTCCTGGTTCAAATCCTGATGGCTGTGCCAACATCCTTATAAGTTCGCTTCCTTCAGGGCATATTGAGTGTAATTCCCTGTTTCCATCATAGAGGTCTATCAAAATAAAAATGGAATAATTTTCCTCTTCTGCTTTCAAGTCTCTCAAAAATGAACCTCATTTTCTACAGAAGGCAGACTAACTCTTTTATCATGAACAAAATCGCTCTCGTGAAGTGCCACATTTGAAACACTTTGGCATAATTCCTTTCCCCTCTCAAGTTCTTTGTCTACTGCTTCGTCAATGCTCTGAAAATCTTAGAATTTTTCCTAAGGTCCTTTTTGATTTGTGTAACTATTCTTTGCTTCCATTATACTCTATGTATTCTTTTCTTCTAAACAGATTGATTTAAATACTGGTTTAGTGTCACAAGCAAAGATCAGTTGTTATGCAATCATAAAATCTTTCAATTCCAATGCCTTCTTCACCTACCTTCCCATTCCTTAGATTGTTCTCTGCTGCATTGGAATACTATTCAGTGGTGTAGTATTTCTCTAATTTAAAATTTTGTAATACCTTTTACAATTTTATATTGCGGTTATATAATTTCCATAGGTTGGCCCTGAGTCCCTGACTGTATTTGAAATGTTTAAAACACAACCTTATCCATAGTAAGGTTGCATAAAGGTTTGTCAGATTAATTAACCAAGTTTACTAATTGACTGGCTAGTTTTACTGCAATTTTCTAAAAAAGAGGAAGTCAAACTTACATATCTCAGCAATTAAATACTTCTAAACTATCAACATATGCAATTTCTACTTGCTATATCTGTTCATCTGCTATGTAATTACCACTCTGTTAAGCTACACACACCTGGAATTCATTTAGTTTTGGATTACTGTAACAATTTCAAACTCTTTTTTCTGTACATTATGATCAATTGAGGAAATTACAGTCTGTTCTCAAAACTTGATATTCCTTGTAAAATTTCTGAAAAAACTGACAATTTGGCTACTATGATTCCTTGTTGAGAATTCAACCATGAAATTAACAACTAGTTTGAGAAATCGTCACTTGTGTTCCCATCTTACAACTGACACAGAAGACATATTTTTCCAGCAGTCAGCATTTGTGTTGAGATACAAGGTGATGTTTCTCAAAATGTGGTGTTTGGAATTCCTAAATACGATCAACAATAGTTTCCTGATAAAAATGTGGATTTCACATTCTAAGATCTGCTTGTTTTCTATCATAAAGAAATCTGAAAGTCAATTGTCCTTTTAAAAAAATACAATTACTTTAAGCAATTAATCACTATTAATAACTTCAAAGAAAAGTAGAACTATAATTAAATCTGTTCACTTTTGCCGAGACATGTATAGGTCTAGCCCAAAAATTTGGGGGAGAGGAAGTTAGTACAAGAGAGCAAAAGCTGGAAAACATGTTTCACAAATGGGAAAGGTGTAGTCAAAATGATATACATTTTGGGGGAAGCATGTGAAATGATATGCTAGAGAAAACAATAGAATTGTAAAGAAATCTTACTTTTGGATTATGCATTCCTTCTACAGTCTATAAGAACAGAAAGTAAGTGATTTGAACATTTTGCCATGCACTTTTATCAAATGACTATTTTACCATAATGGCATTATGCTCTGGGAGTCAAACATATGGGTCAGACTTCCTTATATATCACAGCCTTTTGGTTAAAATATTGTAAAGTGTAAAAACAGAGATGCATTTAAAGCCATCAGGAGTTTGCCATGCATAG
Organism: Cuniculus paca; assembly: GCA_004365215.1. NCBI lineage: Eukaryota > Metazoa > Chordata > Mammalia > Rodentia > Cuniculidae > Cuniculus > Cuniculus paca. Next base: position 59,101 of record RJWT010000010.1, read on the forward strand.
GCAAAGTACAAGTTAAAAACGACAATGCTATTACATTTTCCTTTCCTTTTATTTTCTGCTGCATAATCTTATCTCAAGTATATTTCTGCTACTATTTTTTTACCATGTTATCTCACAACAATAAAGAAATCGAAGCTTGGTTGCTGTTTTATTTTACAACTCATTAGTTTCACTTCAATGAGTACCGCTGACAACCTAAAACTGTATGATTATCTTTCCTTTCAGTCAGAGTTTGTGAATACTTTCTTGGGAATCACTAACCTATGACAGGCAACTCTACTTCCTTCTAATCTCCCTTCTGTGGATGAGGCTGCTTAATCATTTGTATGGAATCACAGACCTGAAATTTAATTTTGACATTATTTGTGCAAATAGGCATTTTGCTTGTCTATTTCCAGACTCTGCATTTGAATGAGACAAGAAAATAACAAATTTTACTCATTTTGTTTTGATTTGCAAGATTTGTTTTTCCTAAGAATCAAGAAACTGCATTCAAAATTTATTTTTGCAAATGGTGTATGCATTTGTTTTCCACATAACTTTGCAGGCATTACAGTATCTCTTCTTCAAGGAAAATAAACAAATTACATTTATTAAATATATTTTAAACTTTGAGCAAGACAATTCACTTTCATACAGTTTACCATGACTGTAAGCAAAAGACAACTAACAGTATCTTTGTGAATCAAGAGGCATTTCAGAGCAGAGTTCACAACTTTTTTTGGAATGTTCCTTCTATATTTTGCTGCTAGCATTTATGCAGTAAGAATAACTTATATTTATATTATCTTTTAAAACTGATATTTAAAGAAAATTTTCTTTCTCCAATATTTGTGTTTCAGGAAACTTTTTCTTTTTTACATTTCTATTTTCATCAAAAAAACCAGAATCCATTGGTAAAAGAAAAGCTCAGATAAATGCAAAAGAGTGTTGCAAGGACCGCTCAGCATTTATGATCTGTCTGACAACATTTGCAATGGTGCTTTGTAAGTCTTACTGCACCAGAGCGCTTTGTTCCTACTGAAATGAGAGTTCCCTTAGCTGTTCTTTAACCGATAATTGAGTAATTGTGACATTCTTCTTCAGGGACTGAATTAACATATGTCTTAAGTTACAACCCATTCAACACCATTTTTGTAGTTCCTTGAAAGTGACAATATAAGAATGAATAATGTGTGTGATGCTACGTGCCTGCCCTGAGACTTCACCCGTGACCCCATCTCATTTGGGAACTTGCTTTACTCTCTGTGAGCACTGCTGACATATCAAGAAGTGTATTAAACTCTATGAGAGATTTTCCTAGTTTTGCAGTTATAGCTCCTCTATACTACAGTGATTCTATACTGGCTTTGTCACTCGGCAGACTCAGTGTTGGCCTTCAATGCTTTTATTTCATGAGCTACCTTCGGATATGCTGAATGATTTTATGCCTCCACTTTCTTATCTTTGGGATGCAAAAAGCAAGACTGTTCCCTCTTGAAATTACTGAGAGAATCAATGGCATCATACCTGAATACTCTCCACATAGATAGGAGAAAATATTCGCAGGTTTAATTATAAATAACATTGTAGTTCATTGCTTACATCTGTTGCATCATCTCATCTAGCACAAGCATCTGCAAATGTATCCTATTCTAAACTGGGCACGGTGGCTAACATCTGTAATCCCAGCACTCGGGAGGCTGAGGCAGGAGGATCATTGCAAGTTCAAGACCAGCCCAGGCTACAAAGTGAGCTCAAGGCCAGCCTGAATAGCATAGAGAGACCCTGTCTCAAAAAGACCAATATATATTTATTCTTCTAATTCCTAATTCTTTTCCTAAAGCTATAGTTTCCTATGCAAAGATCCTCAAATGAATAATTTCATAGGAAGAATAATTTTGAGCTGTTATGAACAATCAATTTGTAATATTTCTCAATCACTGAAGGAGTTTCCAAGGTCATTGGGATAATAAAATTTGGCTGGAACTTGAAGGACCTGCCTTTTTTTTTTTTATTTCTTGACTTTTACTTGGTTGTATTCAACACTTTTCCTGATGTAGGTTTTGTGTTATAGCCCAAGGAAAAATTTAACTGCATTATTTGTTTCTCCTTTTCCTCTAAGCGATCATATAGATCACATGCTAAATACTAGAATACTATTATTTGAAGACATTTTTCCAAGCCTGAAGAAGTAACACAGTAGCAGAGTGCTTGCCCAGCATTTGTAAGGCTGTAATGGTTGATACTTTGTGTCAACTTGAAAAGTTTAGAAGTTTAACTAAGCAAGGGGCCACAATCCTCACTTTGTAAACATCCTTACCCTCTGCAGCAGGAGGGCATGGAGATGGTGTGAGTGCTAGATCCACCTAAGGGGCATAGCCTGCTTACAATGTAAGGGAGGAGAAGAGGCTTGCTCTTCTCCACTTTTGCTCTTCTTGTTTTTGCTGTCATCATCCACCTTGAACTTTGCCCTGTGACTTGCAACCCTGCCTTGGAGCCAGCTGATTACAGACTAAAACCTCGACAAACTGTGAGCTAAATAAACCGTTCTTTCCTTGATTTTGGGTGTCATGTTTTTGTCTCAGCAAGGAGAGAAAACTGACTAAGACAAAGCCTGTCATTTCAATGGTCAACATCAACACAGTAAGATAAAAAATTATATAGGGTCATATTTTGCATTCCATAATCTCCACTTCTAAAGTCTTCACCTACTCAAATTGTATAAAAATTGTAAGTAATTTTTAGAACTGCACACTTAACAACCTTTTCACTAAACTATTATGCACCACAATATTACTGGCCATTTGATGAATGTTTGATTGTCATAGTTTTGAAACTGCAAAAAAATTCAACTGGGAAATTTCTACTTAGTTTCCACCATCAAAGAAGACTAGGTTTCCTTTTGTTCCAGACTTTTTCTTAGTTCTACAGAGAACTGATAAAGCATTCTTCTTTAGTTATTTAGACACATGGGAAAAAAATCTTCTCATTTATATGAGATCAAAATTTTATAACAGGATATTTTTGCAACGACATGACCACATTTTAGCTTATACTGAGTCTTAAACTCGCTCGCTCTTATATTCATCTGATACTTTATGAATGAGAAGAAGAATTTCCTGGTAGATTATAACATGATGAAGTTTGCCCATAGCAAACTTCTGATCACGTGGAGTCCCAAATGATCAGAGGATAGCAAGGAGTTCTGACAGAAAAGTCACCCTAGGGAACAGGAAAATCCTGTGCTCAAACCAAGTTTAGACCACAGGAGAACATTTTTTTGTGCCTGGGATGCACTAATTCACCCAGGTAATGCCCCAGACAAAGCTGCTGCATGTAAATGTGATTTAATAGAGATTTACTATAGAAGAAATCTTTGGGTCCTAAGCATTTTTTTTTTCCTTGAGACCGGGTCTCACTATCTTGCTCAGCCTGGTGTCAAACTAGCAGTGATCCTTTTGTCTCAGGATCTTGAATGCTGGGATTACAGGTGTGCACCAGCCTGCCCAGCCTGCCTAAGCTGTTTTCTGAATTATATGCATATTGTGATGGCCACATCAGACAGGAACATTATTCGGACCCTGACATCGAGTGTGTGATTTCATGGCCAACTGAATTTATGCTGAAAGAAATCACCTCTTACTTTGCACCACGAGGAACATCCTTGGCTTTGGCAATCCAGCTGAGATCTCTACTTCAAGGTAGACATCAGCTACGTCAGCAGCTGCAAGGAACACTTATTCATGACAGCTGCAGGTCACCTGGGAGGACCAGACAGTCTGCTCAGTTAACACGAGGGACTGGTTTTCTAATGATCCTAAAATAGCAAGTAGGAGTGACCTGATTTTGCGGATTATACTATTGAAGCATAGGGCTTAATGGGAGTGTATTAGAAACTATAATGTCATCACTGACAATATTTGACTCTATTCTTCCCAGCTTGTATGTTACTCTTTTACTAACATTGGCACAAGTCCTACTTTTTTCCATTTATCTCAGTCTTATTTGTTCTTCTGAATTTTCCCTCAGGAAATTACATGTATTGACAGCATACATAATTTTTCTACTGTAAGCAATTATCTTTCTACTGTAAGCAATAATTGCAGTGGATCATTCCGTTACTCAATTATCTAATTATTAACTTAGTAGCTGCTCTTGGTAATGATTTCACCCAAAAATATTCACTATCCATTCATCAATAATGGTCATTAATAAATTTATTATTAAATAAAATCCATGATAGGTAAAGGCATAACCTTTAAAATAGGAATAAAATTATATCCCAAAAATTAATCAAATGATGAAATATTCATCACTTAAATATATTCAATACCCAATGTATTAGGAAATGATATTTGATCAAAGGTCAAATAACTTAATCAATGTGAAAAAACTAAAAAAGGCATGATGAATTAATAAATGTTTGCATGCCTTAGAACAAATACATAAAAGTACTTTTAAATTTTGATTTTGAATTTTATAATGCTAGAATAAGGAATTTAGAATATCTTCTAAAATGTAAAACTTCAAAGATATGCATATTATTGCAAAATTCATCTGCTCAGTGTGTTTTGTAATGAATATAATCAAAGTAGATGCTATACAAAATAAATAAACATTTAAACTAATCAAGTAGAAGCAAACAGAGTCTTGCAAATGTGTTAATTGTTCTTTCCATTATGAATACTAACATGCATCTAATAATTATGACTGTTAGAAATCTCAGTGTTCCTGATTCCATTTTGCTTTTTTGTTCACATGAATATATTTCATTTTGACCTAACCACCCCAATACATTGCTAATGTTTAATAAACTTGTTATATCTGTGCTTTATGATAGAAATCACTGCACTCTTTACGAAGCGAGCTTAAGGAATTCCAGTACTGTTTTATGCATTCATTATGACTATATAGGTTATCTATACAGTATTATACAATATTAGTAGTACTGTGGTTCTTTCCACTGATGATGAAACTTTTAGAGCTTTCAAAGCTACAAACAGCCCATTGCAGCACATGTGCCTTGGATGCACCACCACTATTCTAGTAACACAGCTACATCTTCATACTAGAAGGAAACCATAAAATGCAGGTATGATTTTCCAACTGGAAAATTATTACAAAACTACAAAAAATGTATATGGAAATCTATATCCTACATTTTAAAATATGACAGATTACTCCTATACTCTTCTTTTGTTCCAGTGAGTGAAAAGTATACTTAGATGAATCCGGACACATTTATGTGAAGCCTAAGTCCTCACATACCATCCAGAAATATTACAGCTTTTACAGCGGGTGAAAAATGTCGCAGTGAAAGTAATTCAGTAGCATTAGAGATACTTGGCTGAGACTCTACATCCACTTCCCATGCGAGGGTAAGTAATCAGCACACTAATTATGATTTTATTTCCATATCATCCTTACTTTATGGATGAGGATATTGAAGCACTGAAGTTATTCAGAACTACAACAGAAGCCACAATTCTACTCCTCCACTTGCTGTGCTGTTCTCAGGAGAATCTGTCCTGACAATTAGCATTTCAACCTGAAACACCCAAGCCTTCAGAACAGACTGGGTGGAGAGACAGTCAGGTCTCCATGTTCACAACTGAAAGGCCTCAACATTCAGTGTGTTCTTGCTGTGTCAAATGTACTTGTCTTAATAAGGGAAAGAAAACATTTCTGTAAAGGGTTGAGTTGTAAATATTTAAATTTCATGAGCCATGGGTGGAGTTTCAGTCAGAACTACATCTTGCCATTAGAGTGCGAAAGTAGCCATTTACCGTATGGAAACGTGAGCATGACGGTGTACTGATAAAATTTATTCACAGAAATAGGTAGCAGGCTGGACAGGATCTGAAGACAGGATCTGAAATATATATATTTGAATTGAGTGACTACTGTTAGGGTGCAATTTGTCTTTGTTGTTCAAAATATATACTGAGAACTCTTGACCTCTTGAGCAGAGACAGCCATTAAGCAAAGAAGTCTTTTCAAGGATGAACAAAAATTTTCACTTGTTTGAAATTAAAAGTATCATCAAACTTCTTTAAATTCAAAACTATTCTTTCCTTCCAGGAACAGTGAAGTACCAGAATCAGTTAAAGGGATGAACTCTAAGCAGTTTGTCTGTTCAGACACAGAAAAATTGGAGGGAAGGATTTCTGTAGGACTTCCCCGACACTGAAAATGGTTTTCTTATTCCTCATTTCTATCACTTCTACTCCCAAACTGTGAAAGTGGAAGTCTGCTTGCTTCATGATCGACAAGAGCTTGATATGTATAAACATTTCATTAAATGGAAACACAAACTGTTTACATGAATTTCTATGATGTGATGATGAAGTTGTATTTCAAGACAGCAGGAACAGCCAAATTTGTCAACAGACCCTCACTGTCCTTCAAGGAACCAAAGTATATGAAAAGATTCACAATGAAAATATGTCCCTTGTAGAAATTCTATGGTATTTGAAATGATATTTAAGAAGTTTTGAAAGTCTTTGATTGTACTATATGGAAACTGATCTAGTGTATCATTAACATATATCTACTGATTTTTAACCATTTAGAATATGTTCTATTTCATTCTAAATTTCTCCTTTCAGTGTCTTCAGTATTTTCCTAAACAAAAAGAAAAAAAGGAATAAAGAGAAGAATCTTATGCAACATATCATTTTGATATTTACTTTTATTTTACTCTAATTTTCAAACCAAAAAAGACTGCAAGCTACCTTTGAGGTGTGAAACACAAATTATTTAAATCAGAGAATGCACTCCAGACATTTGATTAAAAATAAGCTATTGTTAGTTTCCATGTACTTATTGTATGACACAATAGGAGTACAGCTGTAAACATAAAGAGATTATCAATATTTTAATTTGTAGACAGCAGCAAAGGAAAGAAAAAATTTTTAGGAATTCTGTGATCATGATGATGTAAGAAAGATATGTTTAGGTATTTTCCAACTGGTAGCTCAAAAAATTTTAATCAACTGGGAAAATTACCAAGAAAGTTGTATTCTCAATCATTTCTTATTACCTAGATTTATTTTCAAAGTTTTGATTTCTTTGTGTTTATTTATTGATTGATTTTTTAAAATTATAATACTGTATTCAGGGGTGGTTTGAAAAAGTCTCCATGTGAGACCTATTTTCCAAATAGTTTACACTGACTAGATATTGTGCTTTCAGGGTTAACAGTCCATGATTCAGTTATAGAGAATTAGTTATAGAGAATTGTTTCATGACCTTTAATATATCCTGAAAAAATATATTTGTACTATGTTGTAATTTAATACAATAGTTGAGTTATAATCTGATACTTTTATAATAGGTGGTTGAAGATATAACAACCTGTAAATCTCTTATTTCTGAGACATTTTTGCCCTAGTATAAATTATTGGACATTATGGCAGTGGTCTACCCTGACCACCACCTTCTCCTTCCCCTTCAGCCCTGATTACAACTTCCTCTTTCTTTTCCCAGGCATGTGAAGAGAATTTCAATCAGTTTCTTGTGTGTCATCAATGCCTGTCCCAAGCCTTGCTTCTGGTCAGAGGTCATATAACCGCCTGCCTCCTCTGTATCTGGTAAAGGTGATAGCTCAACTGCATGGGTTGTCCGCTCCTCTCCACGTCCTCAGTAAAGCCATTTTTTTCTCTTTTTCCTTTTTTCCACTTGTCTATTGAGCAGGAAATCCCTAACGATTTAAAAATTCAATAGCACTGAGAACTTGGTAAGAGAAATTGAATTTTTTTTATGAACACTCCCTGCCTTACTGCATGTAAAAAGTAAGTCTTACATTTTAGTCAGAGATGAGATTACTAGGAATTATAAGGAAGATATACCCAAAACAGTTATTCCTGTCCAGTGGATGGAAAGTAAGTTAACATCTGTCATTCGGATAAGTAAAATAAATACGTATACTGTAAAGGTTATGTTTATTGAAAAAATAGTTAATAATTCATGTTTAATAATGTCACTGAGAACCAGAAATTAACTTGGAAAGCTTCATATGTTCCTTTTCATCCATTGTTTATATTTACAATTCAGAATCCAAGATTTAGAAAAGGAGCTCTTGGAGGACATAGCTTTTTGTGTCACTCATTCAAAGAAAGAAAGAAAGAAAGAAAGAAAGAAAGAAAGAAAGAAAGAAAGAAAGAGTAAAAGTGGCCTGTTTCACTACTGGTGAGCCAAAGGTAGCCAGTCAAACAAAATATTGAAACAGCTTCTAACTTTTTTAAACAATTACACTCAACACTGCTGTGTTCATATGTCAACATACCATATGAACTTGGAAGACAATTCCCCACTGGTTTTTCATGCTAATGCAAGTCTTGCATAGAAAAGAGCAAATTGCTTTTCTTTTTGTATTTAAGACTAGATTTTACAGAATGTTTATGTAGCATTCTTTGTTTTTATACAAAAAATATAACTCTTCATTGATTAAGGAAGTTTCCATGCTTTAGGGCACACACATACACAATGCTTGCCAACTCAATATTCTGTTAATGCACTTTCACAGAGTCAAGTTTGCAAAAAGCATGCAGAAAAACAAGTCTTCACTCAGTTTATAGGTTCAGTGTTGGAAATGATGCAGCAATTAAATACATAGTATAGTGAACTGCAAAACACTGCTGACAATTTGAAACAGTAGTAAAAGCTTTAAAGAGAAAAAGCAAGAATCTAATAAGAAAATTTGACATGTGAAAAAAACGTATCACAAGAATAGATTATGGGCAATTGTTTAGAGGTGGCCCGTAAGAGCTGAATGATTTTCACAATTACTAACTTATTTTGAAGTCTTATCATGATGAATAGCTGATTTTTGTCTTTTAGGGCAAGCTGTCCTTGGAGAACAAATTCACATTCATTTTCTGCATAACATTGCTCATCTTGTAAGTTTTCTATGATTGTATACACAACAACTTGATCATTCCCTATTACATTTTCCCATATTCTGGACCATTCAACTATGCTGTTTGGAGTTCATGGAAATCCATCCCACATTCACTGGTGCATATCAAAAATTTGGCAGAAACAATATAATAATCAAGCAGTAACATGTTGCATTTTTTTTCATCTAACTACACACATGATTATTTTTTGAAATAATCAGTATCTTCCCTGCTTATTTAGGGATATACAGTTTTAATTCATTTAAAGGTCCTAGAATTTCATCAGTTGGAAGAAACACCAGTGCAGACAAAAGGCACATGTTTTCAAACTGATGTTTGAATCATTGCCATATCATGTGGTGAATTCTTCCCCCAAATTTGATTTTCTACTCCTCTTTAACACCTTTCTTTTCACCAAAGGGGATCTGCAGTTTTCAAGAGTTCAGCTTTTAACTTTTCAACATTTAGGATTTACATATTTCAGGATCGTGATTTTCAGTATTTTGCAATCTAAGGATTTTAGATGTTAGGAATTTTAGTATATGTGCTGCCAGTGTGAGGACTAGATACTAGGGACTCTGATCTTTCAGAGTTTCCACATTGGAGTTTATGGCATTCAGTAACATGTCTTTCAAGGTTATGATTAACATTGAGTGAAAGTTGTTCGATTCTTCTAAATGACTTTTCTACCTCAATTGAGATTATTTTAATTCTTTATTCAGTTAGTTTAATATATCAAATACATTGATTTTCATATATTGAGCTATCCTTGCCTCCCAGGTACAAAATATTTCATCTAATCATGGTATATGATATTTCAAGTATGATCTTGAGTTTGGTTTGCTAGTATATTGTGGAGGATATTTGAATACCTGTTCACTGGAAACATGGACTTGTAAACATTTTTCTTGTCATGCCGTCATATGTCTTTAATAATGTTAAACTTAAAATTCTAAGTTTCCCTTCTACATTTGGAGGGTGGTGGTTGACACTAACCAGTATTCTTTAACTACTTAGCACAAATCACCCATGAAGCCTTGATCTTTTCTTTATTGGTAGATTTAAATTACTATTTTAAGCTCCTTTCAATTTCATAATCAGTCTTTCAGATTTCCTATTTCTTCATGATTCAGGTCTGGTAGGTTATACATCTCTAGAGATTTATAAATTTCTTATGATTTCCAATTTGTTGGTATATAATTATTCATTGTAGTCTTACATGATCCTTTTTGTTTCTGTGGTATCAGTTGTAATGTTCCTGTTTAATTGCCTAACTGAATGCTCTTCTTTTACATAAGATTTTAAGTCTGAAAGTAAAGAGATGGAAAAATATTATGTATATACAAGGAAGCTAATAGAGAGCAGATGGAGTTATGTTCATATTAGACAAAACAGATTTTAAGTAAAAATAAGACAGACAAGTTGTTCCATAAGGAAAGAAGTCAATTTGTGAAGAAGCTACAACTATTGTAAATATATATATATATATATATATATATATATATATGCACTAACACAGTAATATTTGAATATATAAAGCAAATATTAACATAACTGAAGAGAGAGATAAACTATAACACAATATTAATAGGGAATTTCAAACCCATGTACATCAACGGATAGGTCATCCAGAGAGAAAATCAGTAAGGAATCAGTGACTTGAACTTCATTTTACCCAAACAGACCTAACAAGCAAGTGCAAAACTTTCCATTACAAAACAGCAAAATACTTATTCTTTTCAAGCACACACAGAGTACTTCCAAGAGTCATCACACATATCCACAAAACTGGTTTTAGAAAATTTAAGAATATTGAAATAAAGTCAAGAATTTTTCTAACAATAATGATATGAAACCAAAAATAAGTAGCAGGAAGAATTTAGGAAAATTCACAAATATGTGAAAGCTAACACACTTCTGGATTAATCGGTCAAGAAGAAATCATGAGGATAATAAAAATCTATCTTGAGATTAATAAAAATGGAAACACAAGATACCAAAACCTTTGGATGCAGCCAAAATAGTGCTAAAAGGGAAAATTTACAACAAAAAACACAAAATAAGAAAAGAAAACTCTGAAACAAGCAACTTAACCTTATACCTCAAGGAACTTGAAAAAGAACGAGCTGTATCCAAAGTCAGCAGAAGGAAGGAAAAATTATTAGAGAAGAAATAAATGAAATTCAAACTTGGAATAGAAAAGAGCAATCAAAGCAAGAGTTAGATTTTTGTGAAAATAAGCGAAATTGACAAATCTTTAGTTGTACTTAAGAACAACCAAAGAACATTCAAATATGTAACTTTCTGAAAGCGCTCAGACTGTGTCTCCTTTCAAGGCAAACCGAAATGTGCTTATTATTCTTCCAAAATAAAGTACAAATTATCGAGGTTCTTCTCCCAAGGTGAACTATAGCTTGCGCTGAAATCCACCTGAGCCTGTCTGTTTTCTCCCTATATTACTTGGAGCAATGAGAACTAACTCCATTTTGCCAATTTCACATTGCTTGCTTCGTTGTAATGACAGACCTCCTTTTCTTTAACCCATGCCTTCTTTCAGCATTTACAACATCGTGGGAGATCAGTTCTTAACATTTGATGTAAAGTGACAAAAAATATCCAATATATTGTTTAATAATTAGTATAAGTCAGTGCAAAAATCTATCAGGTGGTTATACTGATGTATATTATAAAAGGAAATCTCCTTATGCAGATTCTATGAGTAAACTAACAGAAAACTTCTATGCTAGTTTTTCTCCTAATAAAAACTTCTATGCTAGTTTTATTGATTAAATGTCGGTAGTAAGAAACTGCGCTGTGCTTCATAAATAATAAAAATTATGTAGGTGGTTCTTTCCCTGACAATAATCGCACTATTTTCAAAGCCCAGAAAAAGGAACGTTTCTCACATGTATGCGCTATGTTTAAAATTTGCCAAACTCATTATATTTAGGTTACAAAGTTCAGTGGTATTGTACTGGTATATATTCATGAATTCAACAAGGATTCAAGATGAACACATTAGACTTGAAATTGTTAACATTTAACCCCTCATACACTTGATTTTTTTCTGTCCTGCTTTCAGACTGGTGCTCTTTCCCAGGATATTATTTATTATTTTTTAAAATTTTGGTTCTTTGAGACAGGGTATCATTATGTAGGTCTGAATTTGAACTCACTATGTAATTAGTCTGGCCTTGAATTCAAGGCGATCTTCTTGTTTCAGCCTCCCAGGTACTGGGATTATAGGCAGGGGTAACCACACCTGGCCCAAGTGTTATAATTAAACCATTCTATTTGGGGTTTATCCTTTATCACCTGGCATAATACACACATTGTTTAATTTCAACATTGTTAGCTCATAGCAAGTACCATTTTCTGAAGAATCCAGTGACTATATTAGAGGAATGATTTTGGAAAAATGCACACACATACAGACACACCACACACACACACAAACACACCAATTGTAATGTGCACTTTATAACAAGCCCTTAAAGTATTTCTACCACCAATATAATCTGTGAACGTGATGCCACACTATATTATTAATCATACGGTTGGTATATGTGTGCTTAAGTATGTTCTTATGCCTATTTATTATAAGATCTACAGTTAGAATCAAAGTGTAGCCCAGTTTTTAAGTAACTATAGGCAGACAAGCATTTATAATAGAGATAAATGATTGAAAGAGAAGGAAGAATTGAAAGATAATTAGATATCTGATGGAAGCAAACAGATTGAGAGGAAAAGAAAGAAAAAAGAGCAGACCGTTCAAACATTACTGTTTTCTAAGTTAACTCTACAACACTGGTTTTAGTGATTCATACATTGATTTAAAGATAGCTGAATGTCATCCAAGGTCTCACCAATTCAATTAATGTAAATACAATGAACCTTCATTGTGTAGCTGTTGCGAAAAAAAGATAGTGCTCTTAGGAAGACATAAATTGCTAGGAAAAGTAAAGACTTGGCTTACAACGGACATCAGCTATTTAGGAAGAGCTTCACTGTCCTGTGTTATTATTGTGTTCAAATTTCACATCAATCAATTTTGCTTTTAAATGTATTACTATTGTCGTATTCAAATACGATTATTTAACAGATAGCCTTAAATTGAGAGACCTTCTAAAATTCAAGGATATGTTTAAAAATCAATTTGTCCACAGAAATATCAGGCTTATCTAAGAAGTCTTTACAAAAATCATTATATAAAATGAAAAATATGTTATATAAAATGGTCCCTCCCAAGCTGGGGATATAGCTCAGTCATGTAAGTGATAGGTCATAAGTTCAATCCCTAGTATCAAAAAAAAAAAAAAGAAAAAAAATTAAAATGGTCCCTTCCAGCATTTTTCTGCAGAAACAGAAGATAGCTAAAAATTTTATGATAAGCACTAAAGCCAATTTATTTGGCAATAGAATTGGTTAGAAACAAAATTTTGATTTAAGGTACTTGAATTCACTAAAATTGTTCTCAGTTGTCTAAGTCAGCCAGGAGTCAAGTGAATACATATGGATTGTAATAACCAAGTAATGTCGAGGTATTGTTTTGTAACACTTTGAAAATAAAATTGAGTTTTTCATGCCTAACAATTCAGAAGGAGACACTTACATCGCAATTGTGCTGTAACACATTAGAGCATGGGACAGATTTCTATGAAGATCAAGTTGGTATTCTACTCCTCAAATCTTAAATGAACAGGAACTACTTCAATAATAAAACTCCACTTTAAGATGAAAAATTAAAGCTATACTATATTCGTCTCAAAAACACATGACTTGAAAACAAATAAATAGATGAATAAATTATATTGAGTCATGAAAACTGTATTTTTAAATATTTTAGTATAATTTTATAATTTTCATTTTTATTGGGTCCAAGAAGTCATATATATATATATATATATATATGGGTCAAAATATTTTAATACTCAGTGCTAATTTTAAAAAATTCAAAGCAAACAAATGATTATTTGCAGTGCAATTATTTCTGTGCTAATAAGTTATCAAACTTCTATGCTTTTTTTTTAACTAAGGTGAATGAAAATTATGATATAGTGCTAGTGTTGGTAGTTCTGCTCTGATTTTTCTTGGGCTTCCGCTTTGTCAGCACCCATCTCTCTTCTGAGCTACTCCCGTGTCAATCCACAATAACAAGTCAATCCAATCACACATCATGTTTTTCCATTTCCTTGACTTCTGGCTGGAGAAGAAATGCCATACGTTGATGATTGGTTCTTTCACCTTAAAATCTTTTTCTAAAAAACTTACTTCCTTTGGGTCTGATGAGTAACCAGTACTACTGTCTTCTAACAGATGAATTAACTGTATCATCTTTATCTCATTACACTGGGTTTGTTATTCCTGTGTGCACATTTGATTTATCCAAGGTGTTCAAATATTTGCTCAAACATTACCCTTGATGCCTTTGTGATGGGATTTTCTTTAAATGTGTAGACTTTGAATAAACCAAATTACCACTCATAATGTGGGTGAACTTTGGGTAATCAGTTGAAGGCCTTGATAAAACAATTCCCTACCAAGCAAAAAGTTACTGGTTTGCAACTTTCTGGGGCTTCAGTTTGAAACCCCTAATCTACAGATTTTTAACTTGTATGTTGTCAACTGCATGAGAAAATCTCTTAACCCCTCTCTCTCTCCCCCCCGCTTTCTATCCATACACACATGCAAACATGCATGCATGATGCACATACACACATATGAGTAACTTCCTGTTCATTCTGCTTTTTGGAGTGCCCTGAGTAAGGCAGAATTTGTTACCAACAATGATTTTAGGGAAAAAGAATATCAAGGTTAAGAATCTAATTTTGAGTTGGGGCTTCTGGAATACACATTTTAACCTCTTCATTTTGAAAGACACAACTGATTGTGTCCAGTAGAAAAGATGACACTGATAGGGCATTGTATGCTGAGATGATATCACCAATGGACACTTCAACCTCATGTGTAATATCTTAAATGCTTCTGTCCAGGTCATGATTCTAGTAAAACTATCTGATTGCTTCCAAAGTCATTGGACAAAGTGAAAAAAGAAATAACTCAAAGAATTCCCAGTTCAAGTGCCACACATGATCTGACAGCACCTTCAACTGTAGAAAAATATTCCTTTCCTGTTATTGATCAAAGACACATTTTAATTCTTTGTCCTAAGTGGTTGAATTACAAGGCAAAGTATATTTCAAACTGGCAGAGTCTACCATTAGGGCAATGACTGTGAAGGAGTGGGACACAGAACTGTGGACTGTGAATATGTACTATAAGACTCGAGTCCTTAAATTTTGATAAATCTTCTGTGTCAGTAGAAACAGGTTCTCTCTTCCATCTGAGGAAATTGACCTTCACTGCCTAAGGAAATTGCAGTGGTCTTCACTGAGTCAGTTTTCTGGGAGACCACTGAGTGTCCTCGGAACCCAAGCCCACTGCCTCTTTTTGCTTCTAGTTCTGTAACTGTTCTTGAGTCCCAGAAAATGGATGCGAAAAGAAATGGGAATTGCACTAGTCACAAAGAACTGTTTGTTGCTTTTAACTTACACAGACAGATATCTGTGGGAATAAATATTAAGAGAGTGGAAAAATTATAGAAGGAACACAAAGTTGGATTGAGTTGAACTCATTGATAAGGGCTCAGAAAACTTAGATTCAACATTTAATGTTACTGTTTGAAGACTTAAGACTTCAATATTTTGTTCTTTAGATAGCTGAAAGATAGAGCAAAAGGTACCCTATAAAAAATGAATTTGAAATGTCAGAGCTGCCTTCATTTACAGCTGAAGAAGAGATTCCAAGGTACAGCAAATTGGAATCTTTGAGTGAATTTCTTCTTAGTTAAGACCTGTTTGAATTTTAGTAGCATTGTGAGAAATAAATTTGTAAGAGACACCTCAGTATTGCGGTGATCATTCTTTTCTTTTCTGTAGGCCAGGTTTTAACAATAGTGGGGATTACTGCTACTGAACTGGGAAACTTGAATGCCATGAGAATCACTGGATCTCTGGACAAGATGAGAGGGGATAAGACCCAGTAACTGTAGTGCACACTAGACCAAAAACAAAAAATCCAACTGTGACTCACAAACATTTAGCCATTAGCTAGTATATCCATTCTGTCCTTAGAAGTGAAATAGATAGAAATTCTATGGAATTCTTATTTGATCTGTATAACAAGGAAAATTCAAAGTCAAGAGAATAATATTCTAATCAGATTACTAAAACAGAAACCTTCTACCTGTGACTGAATTCCCAAATGTAAGCCTGTTTATAGACTCAGAATCACTTGCATGAAGGGATGGCTGGGTTCTCAAGGAGAACTTTTGTTATTTCTCCAAAAAGTGATACTCAAATCTTTCTCTGAGTTTTCCTCAAAGGGATCTATAATGTTTTACCAGGGTGAATGCACACTGAGGAAAAGAAAATAATCATAGCTTTGTGTGAATACCGGGCACTGGTTCTGAGCTGACACTAATTCAAATCGTTACTGGATCCATAATTTAGTGCTGGGACATAAGGAGTTCAAGGGAGAAATGGAATTTTGTTTACACCTCACAGTGAAGTCACTGCTTCCGTGGCCCATTTTGTAGTTAGCTTCCCAGTTGGAGAATGTATAACTGAAATAGATACACTCATTACCTGCAGAATCCCCACACGAGATCGCTGGGCTTTGAACGAAAGCTGTATAGTAAGAAAGGCCAAGTTGTAGTCATCAGAACTATTTCCACCTAGAAAAATACTAAACCAAAAATAATAATAAGCTCCTGGAAGAACTGCTGAGACTAGTGCCACCACCAAGGACATGAAAGATAAAAGGGGTGACATCCCTCTGTCTCTCTTCTTGTGAAGAAGCCAGGTAAGTCCTAGAAAAGGACAATGGAATATCATGAATTGAATCAGCTGATGAATCCAACTGGGGCTGCTGTACCAGATGTAATTTTTTCAAGTATGAATAAATAGGCAGCTTGGAGGACTGAAATATCCCCCAAGTTGATACACTCTTTAGTCCTCTGCCGTAGTCGACTTCACAAGGCTCATGACCACCTTTTCATTCCTAAGAATTCACACTGGTCATCACATTGAAAACATTTTGCTGATTGGATCTAATGAGCAAGAAGTAACAACTCCTAGACTTTTATAAAAACTATGTATTTATAAAGCGGGTGGGAGAATCCTACAAAAATTCAGAGATTTCTTACTTTTGCGAAGTTTCCAGTTATCCAGTAGCATGTGGCATACTGAGGTATCCCTGCTAAGGGGAAGGATAGGCTGTGAATGAGCGCTCCTGCAATCAAAAAGGAAGCAGAACACCTAGTGGTCCTAGGTGGATTTTGGAGGCAATATGTTCCTTGTTTTGGGTTTTGCTGTGTCCATTTACTCAGTGATTCAAAAATGTGTTCGTTTTGAGTGAGATCAAAAACAAAAGGAGGGCTGCTGCATGGACTACCCATTCTGCCACTTGGGCCACGTGTTACCACAGTCAATGGTGCTTTAAATAACAGTGCCAAATAAGGATGCTGTTAAGGGTTTGTTAGGTCTCTATTGGTGGACTGCAGCACATACACTGCATATTTTGGAACAAAGCCTTCAACTTTCAAGAAATACCTCATGCCTTGCTACAGGGTAATACTGAAGACTGAAAACCTAGTGATGGGATAACAAATTGTGTGACATGAGCAGTCGTGAGCTTGGTGTTATTAGACCCAGTGAGTCATAGAGTTGAGTGTACGTAGCACTACTTCATAAGCAAATGAAGATTGCAAATAAAGGTCCGGCCTTAGCAGGTCCTCAAGACATAAAAATATAAGAAAATGTGGCCCAAACCCCCTTGGTCCCCACTTCTGATACATTGTCATCTTTCTCCTACCTGTACCTACAACTTCTTGAATTATAACCTGTGATTATTTGGCAGGAAAATAGAGGGTTTTGGTCTAGCCGACAGATTTTCCTTCATAATATACAGGTCTCACTTGAAATTGAACATCGGCAGCATTATAGATTTTCTGGGGGTATCCCTGAAGGACAGTGGGGAAAGGAAATTCCCCAGGAGGCAGATTTCATGCAGTGTACCTGTTTTTTTCATTTTGCTTAGAATGAGAATTGGCCAGTCATGAAATCATTTATTGATCTGTGGGCTATGGCCAATGATTTGGCTGGATGGTCATGTACTGAGAAGGGACTCAATTGGAAAATCTATTGCAAGGGAGTCTCAGAAAGCAGAATATAACTAGACTTCTCTGAACATACAAAAAACTTGGAGTTATCTGTATCCTATATTAATGCTCAAAAAATTTTATCAGCAAAGTAAATTTTGAATCATAAAGTAGATAAGATGACCTATTATCTGGATACCAATTATCCTCTTTCTCCAGCCACCCCTATTAAAGACCAACGAGCTCATGTTCAAAGAAGTCAAAATGGAGCAAATGGTCTGAATGAGACCTCCAGCACGCATTTCCACTCACCAAGACTGGCCTGGTTACAGCCATTGCCACCAACAGAGATCAACAGTGAATCACCCATTCCTTTAGGTGATCAGTCAGTTGTATGATGGGAGATTGGTTACACTTGACCACTATTATACTGGAAGAAGACGTATTATGTTTTCATTTCCATAGGCACTTAGAGGATATGGATATTTCCTTTCTAATATTTAATACTTATGCCAAAATTACAAGCCATGGACTAATATAATTGCTTATCTACTATTATGGGCTTCTACATTGCATTAATTTTAATCATGTAACTAACTTCACAACAAATTTAGTATAGTAATTGGCCTATACTCTTGAAAGTCATTGGCTCTACCATGTTCCTTATCAGCCTGAGGCAGCTGGCTTAATGGAAGGATGGATGACCTTTGAAAATTTAGTTACAGTGCCAACTAGGTGGAAATATCTTTCAGGGGAGGTTTCTCCAGATGCTGAATAAGAATGCAAACTGTGGACTACTGCTTCCATAGTGGAGAATAAATCCCAATGCAAGAGTCACTGGCCCTGAATTGAGAGTTGGGCGTGGGAATGGTACCACTGTTTCCTATTCCGAAAACCTCATGCTCTGCTGGCCTGGTAGTCTTAATTTCAAAGGGAAGAATGCTCCCACCAGGACAGTGGTTCCTCTGAACCAAAAAATTAAAAATGACTTCAGCCACTGTGAGATCTTCACCCTCTGAATCAAAAGGCAAGGAAGAGTACTATTGTGCTGGCTGAGGCGGTTCATCCTGACTACTAAGGGAAGGTCACATCATTATTCCACAATGCAAGCAAGAAGGGGTATGTCTGGAACACAAGATATCCCTTGGGGCACCTCTTACAATTCTTTGGCATGTGATTAAAGTAGATGGAAAGCTACATCAACAGAGTTTTGTCAGGACCATTGATGATTCAGGTCAGACCCGTCAGGATTGATCATTGAGTCATCTCACCAAGCACCAAAGCTCCACAGGGACTTGCTCGCTGAAGACAAAGAAATAGTGAATGGTTGAAGAAGGTAACTGTAAGTATCAGTTATTATACATGAAAGTTTAAATAAAGACAGACTATGGTCATCATAAACGTTTCTTATTTTGATCTGAATATGCCATGTTTGTATTTCATGTGCACTTATCTATGTAATAGATTTATGTTCTTTCCTTCCTTAGCTCCTTATAATGGAACAGAAGTGATACTGATTTGGGATCACAGCATTTAAGTATTGTCATATTTATATTATACTATTTAAATTATGAGATACCAAGGAGAAGAGTAAATATCACTCGAGGACTTTACATCCTATTTTGGGGAAAGGATTTGTGTGTTTTTTTGTTATATGCAGGACAGTTACACTATGTTATACAGAAGTGTGACTTTGCTAATGTAATTATTTTATGTAATTATTTACATAAAAATGTTTATGGACATCAAGTTGATAAGGAATAAACTTGGGATGGTGACTGTGATGTCATTTTGGCTGGACGATGGTGCACTATTTGATCAATGATTTTTCTGAATATATCTGTGAATTTTTTTTGGATGGGACAAACATCTTAATCAGCAAAAACTGAATGAAGTATACCACCTTCCATAAAGTGGGAAGGAAACACTGAATCAATTTATCGCCTTAAAAAAATTCACATCTCCTGACCTGAAAGGGATTTTTCCAGCAGACTGCCCTCAGGATCTAACTGCAACTTTTCACTCCATCACTAGCCTGCAGGCCTAGCTTACATATTTTGGGCTTATACCTACCTCATTCCCTTAACCAATTACCTAAAATTCTAACACTTTCTATGTAAATATATGTCCTGTTGGTTCTGTTTCTCTGGAGAATCTTCAACAATATAATGCCTATCATATAAGACCAATGTGTCAGCAGGGAATTCCTCAATTTCTTCCATCCACAATGTTGAAATATCAGTCATAACCTATACTGTTACTCTTTCCAATCTTTAAGCTTTAAAGAAAATCACAAGATGCATTTTGATGAAGAACAGCTCTCACTTACTGATTCCCAGAACCAATAGCAGTTTTCAATAATGATTTAACTTGAACTCTAGGGATCAGAATTTTTTGTCATTCCTTATTCTTAAAACATTTTCTTCTTTCATCTTCCATGACACAATCATAATGCTTGCATATTTCTTATTAGTAAGAGCTAATTCTTCATCTGCTCTTCATTTAAAAATCATGGATTTTTACCTCTCCATAGGGTAGGCTTTTCCTACAATGCATTACCCTTTTATGTGATTTTAACTATTGTCTATATGCCAGATACTCTTTAATGGATTCTAGATTACTGTATGTAAGTATCTACTATAATTCACCTGGGTATTCTAAGTAAGAACATTTAATATCCAACATTGATTATTTTTTCTACATACTAACACCATATCTTTATAAGATACTAATAAAAGAGGAGGCATGAACCTCTGTCTTTTTACTTTTCCTTCTCTTTTATTCTGTATATGCAAGTATCCATTTATTTTTAAAGATTTTTATATCTGCGAATTTCTCAGGTCTGTCTCATCCTTTATAGTTCCATGACCAAGGGACCTTGATAATTTTTTTTTCTCTTCATCTTTCAAATTTTTAACTCTAATATCACAACCTGTTTACTACTTCTGAAACAAAAACTTTAACCTTCTACAAATACTCTCTATCTCTATTTTCATTTCCATGTTCCACATAAATGACTTCTCAGGGGTCATTATAGAAATGCAATTCTCTCATGCTAATTGCCAAACAAGATTCTTTTTCTGGATTGTGACTTTTTGAGAGCAAATGCCCTTTATTTGTGGATTGGAATGGAGATGTTCTATACTTTCTCTATTTTCTTACTTTAAAGGGTTGGCTTCACACACTGGCTATGCTGAAAGATGGCTACCAAGGCTTACTTGTGCTTTCATCCTTCACCTTTACAAAAACTTCACCCCATACTACTTTTCAAAAAGGAAAATCAAATCGTCTTTTTAAGAATTATCTCCTGTGATTATACATCTGTGAAGTCTTTCTTGAATTTCTCCATCTTCTAGGAATAGTCACATACCCTCCTGGGTTCCTAGAGCCCCTAATTGTGTCCCTATGCTAGTGCACTTACCGAAAGTATTGTAGTTGTTGTTAGTCACTGAGAGGCATACACTGACAGTTTTTCTAGTGCAATGGAGCTAGATTTCTTGCTCTACAATTTTACCTTTGGAATGTCAGGGTGTTGGCACATATGGAGGCTACTTAACTTTTCTCTTCCTGAGTTTTCTGACATATAAAATAAAGCTTCTAATAATATCCCTCCTACTGCTGTTTGAAGATTATGTAAGTTTATGCATGTAGGGCAATTAAAACAGTGCCCAAAGGAAGCACACAATAAAATTTACCAATGATAATAGTAATCTAGGGACCTTCATACTTATATTTATCCCCACAAGGCTTAAAATCATCTTCAGACATGACATATTATCTACCCGAAATATGCTGAGTAAATGGGTGCCGCTGAAACTATCTCTACATGTGTTTTAATTTAAAATACTTTTGTCTTTTTAAACAACTGAAACTTTTGTTACCAATCCTTAGATTCAAGGATTTCTGGTAGCTGTAATTCATCTGAAGTGACAATTCAGTTTCCTAAATTATTCCTTGATGATAAAAGAGGCACAATTGTCTTAATGCCTAGCTTTGAGAGGAAGGCAAAAATTAGTACTATGCAGACAGGTGTGGCCATATCTGTGTTGGTATAAACAACTTCCTGTGCATTCCTCAGTATATGTACTTACAGATGTGTATGTTTGGGTATACCTCCAATACAGGTTTTTACTTGTTTGTTGTAATTGGCAATAATTAAATTAATTTTAATGTAAAATTGATTTCTCTCATACTCTACCGTGTGGAACCTTGACTCATTTCTAACAGTAAATTCAAAGCACACATTAGAGAAAACTATGGGCTCTACCTTTAGATACTTTTATGATATCTTTGCAAAAATGAAAAATAGTAGTTATTACAAACTGTATCATAGTTTGATTTTACTTGAAAGGGTGCCAGCTTTTCAAGAAAAACACACAGAATGAAACTATTATAAAGACAAATGCCCAGTAGACCACATAAAACTTTCTATATAAATGTGAGGACATGATCTTTGATTTGGATGTAGAAAAATCATTTTTTCTCTAAATAAGTGGAGATTTCAATAATGATAACTATGCTAAGTAATGTTTTCCACACAAGCTTTTTCTCCAAGAAAATAGAATGTCAAATGTGAGCCTCACTGGTTGTCTCTTGTCCATTCTATATCCTTTCTTTACCTTTTCCTTTTGCACTGAAGTCCATACTAACAATAATTTACTTTCCTATTGACCATCTACAAGCTTTTCTAGAAAGAGCAAGAACATGAATCTTTTTATATATTTTTACATACATACATACATACATACAATGATTCGAATCAGTCTCCTTGCTCTCATAATCCTATTCCCAAATCTAGAAGCATCAATGCAGAGTTAATTAAACTTTAATTAGTTTCCTGTGGAAAGGAAATCTTGGCAACTGATGTTTCATTTATGAGAAATGCATCTGAGAACCATGGGGTTTTGTTACCATGTATCTGTAGAAATAATGCTGCTTAAATGTGACCATAAGTTAAATGTTATACCTTTTTTGTATCAAATTTACAACTACTGCTTCATCTTCTAAGTTAACTGGATAAATTTCTTATACTCCCAGGTGTTATAATGGTGGGATTTGGCAACACCAAAGAACAATCTTCATAACCAAAGTCATAGATCTGTTTCAATTATGCCCACTGGGAAGTAAAATGTTATGTTACCCAGGATAAAATAAAAATGTCTTTTTTCAACAAACTATTGACTTTATCACCTCCAATTTGGCAACTAATATCTATGGATCTGATTCAGCCAAAAATACAGAACAGTTTTGTGCAGAAATATTTCAGGAAATTCAGTGTGATATCTCTCTCCTGCTATAGGTAAACTTTTGCCTGCAAAGTAATTTTAGAGTCATGCTATTCTTTTACTTCTTAGATTTCAAAACAATATGTTTAAATTAAGTTTTAAAAGAATTGTACAAATCACTGTAGTACATGAAATTATCTTATTCTGTAAATGTTTCCGGCAATTCTTATGTTTCATGACCATACTGAGAAATCATATAAGCAGAAGCTTGAGGGAATAACCACAGATACTTCATACATACTTCAAAAGACTCCACAACTCCCTTGAAGTTTTTAAAGACCCTCCTCCTACATAAGGCAATCTGACGGGAGCAAGCGACCCTGTTAGGACTTGGAGCTGCTTTGCTTTTGATGCCTCTTTCTGCACATTTGGGCCCATTTCTACTCCACTCAAAGATCCAGGACTGCACTTATGGGGTTTGCCCAGGACCATAAGAAGACTCTGGATTCTAGTAGGCAGGTTATCAAGGAAGTAGCTCCTTTTTAATGGCCCTGTGTTTGCTGTTAGAGTTTAGTAATATGATTAGAAATTGGATGCCCAGAATGGTGCTCACAGACTGATTTTAGTGACTCAGCTTTCATGTTTAGGTAGATGTCCTATAAACCATGTTTGCCAGAGGCTGCTTACATCTTAGAGTAAACCCCAATTGTATATGTTCATTTCAACAAAGCTTCTATTGGAAGACCTTCCCTACTGTATTATTCAATAAATATTAAATACATTTCCACAGGGATAATTTCAAAAATGTAGTAAAGGAATTTAGATCATGAATGGATATGTTTTATTTAATCTAACTTTTGAATCCACAGAAGGGGTATCATGTTTTTCTTTAGCCTAAGTTTTCAGAGAGTGCAGCAATTTTAAGGTTAAAAGTAAAGATCATCTATACCTATTTCCAAATAATCTCTCTGTTATGGCTTTCCATTTCTGTCTGGGTTTTCTTTTTTCAGTTCTCCTCAAGGTTATATGTTTCTTTGAAACCCTATTACAAAAATTTTAGAAAGTTATAATAAAATTCAAACAATTAAAAAGTAATTTTTTTGAAAATATTGAATAGGGAAAGTTAATATAAAATGTAAGGTTTGCAAGTCAAATATTTTAAAACTAAATTCCAAAGAGAATGTTACATTTTGAAGTTACCAGAGGAAGGGCTGGGGATCTAGCTCAGTGGCCTAAGCGCCTGCCTGGCAAGCGCAAGGTCATGAGTTCAATCCCCAGTGCCGCAAAAAAAAAAAAAAAAAAAAAAATGGTGAAGTTATCAGAGAAGGAACAGTTTCTGAGATTCAAGATAACCAATAGTAATTTAGAGCATATGTGCCTTCTAACTTTTCACTGTGTCTCTGATTGCTAAACAATTCCAGAATGGCTGTGAGCAGTAACAATAGCTTTAATGACATTACCATATTTTGTTGTCATATCCTTAACAAAGACTATCAAAGGTGAAAACAAAACACACACACATATATACATATGTATATAATTTTCCTCAAAATAACCAAGGAAAATTGAAGCAAAGTGGTATTAAATGGCATTTTATAACTTACCTAGGCCAATGAGACAGGAAGAGAAACCTGGTCTCTTGGATTTCAATTCCTGTAGTATAGTCATTAGTTTTGCCAACTCCTGTGGAAAATATTCATGCACAATACCCAATTCATATTCCCCTTCCTATCAAGTGGTTGTCAAAAGAAACACGCCATTACCTTTCCCACGTACTGGGGCTCGGAGCCCATGTATTCTTCCAGGACAAAAAATTGATTCCATACCCAGCCACGTTTAACGCGTTGGAAATGGGATCGTCGACCCGGCAGGTGGACAGCATTTTCTCGTGGCTCTGTAGCTGCAGTCTGTTGTGGCTGTGGTTGAAGTGGTGTTAGGAGACCTCCATCAAACAGGACCCAGAGAAGCAGGGATAGACAGTTCCTTGTAAGCATTGGCAAAGGCTTTCTTACGGCAGAGTTACAAAAACTCCAGAGTTTAGCACAGAAATGTGGAATCCAGGTTTGAGGTGTCTGTGGGCTTCGGCGCTTTGTTTTATTGCAGGTAATCTAATTCAAGTATTAATCTTTTTGAGGCTTCTGTTCTACTATATTCCATCTAAAGGGACCTACAAAATAGATTAACAAAGATACATTAAATTAATAACATTTCAAAATGATATTCATGAGAAATAACACTGAAAAGAAAATAAACAAAGCAGGCAGACCCTAAAAGAAGTATATTGATAAATACTCACTGTTATTGGACCTTTAAAATTTAGATAAATTACCTATGTTCTTTATGGACTAAAATTTTGCAATTACATTGAAGCAAAAGGTGTATTTTAAAGAGAAGCAATATATATTTAAAGTCAATAATACTTTCAAGGAGCTTACACAAATTACTGTTTTAAAAAGCAGCTCTTTAGAGTTGGAGTTTGCAACTCCAGCTCTATCCGAATGGTAAACTTAACATAAACAAAAACTTATTTTAGGTTACAATTGCCACCTAGAACTATAAGCATAGGAACATTCCTGTGTTTTGCAAGTGAATATTTGGGTAATGGGCTTGAGTCTGAGCAGTTTTATGCACCTGGCACTGGAGGAATAATCCTAAAGCCTAGGAAGTTTCCAAGTGACCTAAATGACAGAGGCCAGAAAAATTATACAATGCCTCCAAAACAAGGAAATAAACCAAAATCAATGCAGGTTTAATTAAATGTCTATACATACAGTGTTTGTCAACAAGTCAGCTGATAATCAGGCCAAAGTTTTTTCAGTTCTGTAGCATATAATAAAAATATGCAAAGCATTCTTCATGAATATTATAATTTAAATATTAATATGAGAACAATTTACCATGCTAGAGATAAGATGTAAGGTAAGCAGCATCCAAAAATTATACATCATGTATATTCTAGAGGGATAGTGTTAAAGGAAAAACAAAGGCATTCTAACTTGTCTACTGTCTGAAGACTACATACTGACAAAACCTAAGTTGTATGTATTATATTACTTTTTCCAATTCTGGAAAACTAATGTTCATATAATTAATGTGGATACACACTACTCAATGTGACAGTTACTAGTTATACATGGGTTCTTCATTGAAATTTGTTAATTTGGGACCAAGATGTAATGTTAAATTATACAGCAAATTTTAAAAATTTAGTGGAAAAATTGTAGAGCATTAATTTCAGTATTTATTATTTTTTACATGTCAGAAATCAGAAAGACTACATTAAATACATATATAAATTAAATTATCTTCTCTTATTTTTGCATTTTCAGTGTGCCTACTATAAAACTAAAATTTCACAAGTAATTTACATTTTTGTTGCATTTTTTTCCTACTGGATATCACTCATTTAGACAACAGAGTTCAAATCACAAACTGATTTAATGTTAGTCTTAACATTCAAAGTCAAATATCTAACATGAACTATACTTTTTGTGTAGTAGCAATACATTAGCAAATCTGAGGAAATCTGCATCTATTTTCAGCAAGCCCATGTAAGCATGACGGGCATATTTTCTTTATCTGTTTTGAAATCTGAACATTAACCTTCAAAATGCAATAGTGTCCTGACCTTTCCTTTCATTTCCACATTTCTTCCCATTGTCATCTGCATCAGAGTTCAGAGTTATTGAGTTTAAATAGTTGTTCCCGTATCTCTAATCTGTTTGTATTTCTGCTTCCCTAATTTATGAAATACTTCCTCCTCCATTGATTTGTAGATGTGAGGTATTAAATTGTGGATTTTGGAAAGCATTGACATCTAAATTAATTTCTTTAAAGGTTTTAAACTAAATATAAATATATTTGATGTTGGACAACTGGCTATATTGATTGTCAGTGTCATTACTGTGTTTCAGGTTCAGAGTCCTCTCAGAAGTTGAAAGTTTCTAATATGAGTTTGATCAGCTGTCACAGAAGGAGCTTAGAAATTCTGCTGTACTTATGTCTTTTTTCTGTTGTGCTAGATGTGTCTATACTGCAATGAAACTTGATCACGAATGATTGCTGAGTGGTGAAATATTTGAGTATTACATGGGAAATATGTTACTTTGTAAGCAGGTCCCCAGCACATCTATGATTGACACCTCCAGAAACAACAAAGAAATGCAAAATATGATAATAAGGATGACGTTAACTGAAGCCACAGAGGACAATGTGCAAGGAATTTCTCTTTCCCCTCAGGCCAAAGTAGTCTTACTATTGGATCTCATTGGATGTATACTCTCTCATAATATGCTGTGTTTCTTCTACATGTCTGTTCATTCCCCTCTTTCTCTTTTTAAACAGAATGGTCCTTATATCTCTGTTATTAAAGTACTTTCACTTGTTTCTTAGATTGTTTCATTCGCAGAGATATATATTTACTAGTAATTATTTCTGCTAATCTTTTCATTAAAATAATGACTGCTCTTGGTGTATGGGTACATTTTAGGAATTGTATTTTTTTCCATGAATTCTAATATTTTACATGAAATTTACAATGTGCAAAATATAAAATTATATATCATATTGCAATAAATATGGTATTCACAAATTTATCAGGGAAAATTATATATCACATTGTAATAAATATGGTATTCACAAACGTATCAGGGCCTGCTTAACCTTTGACATTCTTTTCTCAAATTCACCTCCTTTGATTTCTATTAATACTACTAATACCTTATATTAGAGATACATTCATGTGATTATTTTCCTCTCATTTTAGTGGAGGTGATGGGTGAAGAGGGGTAGAGAGTAATGTTCATCTGTTTTCACTTCGACATTTACAGTATTACCTGGCATGTGGTAGGTACCGAGTACACATCTGTTACATTTCAGTAAATGACTCACTGAACGATAGTAGCTAATTTTATTGTAACTTTCCTATGTCCTCACAGTGTTGCGTACTCTGTAGGAGCATAACAGCTCTGAGAAGGAGGCGCTATCATTATGACCATGCTGCACAAGCAATGGCATGAAAAGTTGTTAAATGTGTTGGCTATGCTCCTCAAGTCGCTGTGTTCCACGCAGACGTGAAGCTACATAGGGCATCCCCAGAGCTCAGACTCCTGGATCCTGTCCTATGCTATCCCTCTCTTAATGAACACAAGAACAGATAAAAATACCACAAGATTGGAATTCTAGCTAAATAGAGAACATGAGCTTGAAGGTCGGCATTCTTTTTCTTAAACCAAGTAGCTATTTCAATGTTGGGCATCCTAAGTTTTCTTAAAGTTATTTATTTCTTCTTGAAAATAGGAAACCGAAGTTATCAGTCCTTTGAAATCAGAAATCCAGGACTACCACTTTCCACTCCAGAGGTATAAGAAGGTAAATAATTGCAGTGATTGACTACGTTAGTGTGCTGATAGTATAGAGTGATAGCTGATAATGGAGCAAGTACTCAAACAACCCCACTAATCCACCAAGCAATGCACTGTATGGGTCCTGAGACCTGAAGTAACTGTTGTGCTGGAAAAGAAGCAAACTCGTTTCTGGCTCAGCCAGGATCCTTGGCAGTTAAGTTAGCCTGAGCTACAGGTGCAGATAGGTGAGTTGGCAGCCTGTCGGATCTACTCAACAATTTTGAATTAAAGGATGACTTCCAGTCTGGGTATCACTAGAAGTTAATTAATTAAAAGTAAGATGGGCTGGTGCACCATTTTAAGAGAAATCATACGAAGGCTAATGCTAATTAACTGCCTATTAAATACCACCGGAATGGTGGAAACACAATATTTTTCCACCGATAAAGTTGTGGACATGACTATATAAGTATGTTTTACCTTTAACACTCATTTGGAATATGTGTGCAAATATTTTTGGAATTCATCTCATCACTTTATGACCCCGAAGTCCTTCCCAAGTCTATACCTCTTTGGTCCTTTAATGAGTGGATGGACTGGCTTTTTTCACTGCAGGTTGATACTCCCAGCAACACTCGGCCTCTGGCCACAGTGACAGCCAAGGATCTTTTAAAGCATCATAGCAAATATAATGCAGGGAGATAGAATTCCAATTTGTAACTGGATGGGAAACAACTCTCCTTGGCATAAATCATCGGCTAAATTATAAGGAAAGACTTTATCAAGCTATCGACCTGGGAATACATGCCCCACTGAAGATACTGTTAAAAAAGCAAGAAAAGTGGACTTATTCTGAGGTGTCAGCACCCTATGGAATTATGTGAATCTTAAAGTAGACATAATTGCTACAAAGGACATTGCCAGAGGTGTTTTTTATTCCATATACAAGATTTCAGGCATAGTGTTTAAAAATTTATACAGGTCTATGATTTCTAATCTCGTTTAGAGCCAGAATGACTTTCCAAACCTTATGTGAGTCTCGGGAGTCAAACATTCCTTTTAGCAGGAGAGAGAGATGTTTAAAAAATTATATATCGAAGCAGGGAGCATTTGGCTGTGAAACACCAACTGACAATAACAACTTCTCTTCCAATGTGTTTCCCAAGCTAAGAGAGACACAGGGACTATGGCTTCCATAGCTATATATTAAATTTTACATATGATTACTTACAACAGTAATTCCTAATAAGGGATCTATTTCATCTAAATTACATTGAGAAGGTTCTCTTTGTCAGGGGACGACTTAAACTGACAAATATTTCTATTGTTAACAATAATTCTCCATTATGAGTAGCATTCTAAGATTACCTGCATATTGCATGATTCTTTAATGATGACTATGATTGTGGTATGCTTTAAATTAACATTCTATAAAACAATTTTTCAAAGACATTTCATTAAGTCAGAAGATTTATATTTTCCCCATCCCTTTTTGTAACAAATGATCTTTTATTTTGAAATAGTAATTGAAAGCGATTCACATTCAAAAATAATATAAAGGAAAGTGTTCTTATTACAAAAATATAGAAATAATAACAACAACATTTAAGGTCAACTGTAAACTATATGTTTTCTTATATGTTATTCTTTACCTTGAAAAACATTTTTTTTTGTCTTTTTGAGACAGGGCCTCACTATGCAGTTCAGGCTGGCCTTGAGCTCACTTTGTAGCCCAGGCTGGTCTCAAACTTGCAACAATCCTCCTGCCTCAGTCTCCTGAGTGCTGGGATTACAGCCATGTGCCACCAAGCCTGGCTGAAAATAAATTTTTAAATGTATTTTGGGTTTAAAACTTACATGATATTGTGCTTCTGTAATAAGTCCATTATAGCCAATAAACATTTAAGGGTTCTAGGAAAATCTAACAGTTTAAGAATGTCATGTCTGAGTTAGGCATGGGGGAAGAAAAGAAAAATTAAGAAGGAATATGAGTTCTGGAAAAATATTTCCATGTTTTAACATTGTTAAGGAACTTTCTAATGTGTTCAGGAATGGTGACTACTTGTTTCTCCTATAAGCCAAGAAAATAAATGACAAGAAAATGAATTATGGAACGTCTTTCCTCATCTTTCCTTACTTGATGATAAGAGAAAGAAATTTTTCTTTCAATGAGAAAATGAATTTGAAAACACGTTTACTTTTGTGGAGTAATGTTAACTAGGTCAATCAAGAATTCTTGCTACTTTCTTCTGAAAGTAGTAATTTTACCTCTGAGTCTTCTTTTCAAAGATTCATAACCACAGTGTAATCATGAGAAAATAATGAGACAACTCTCAATGAAGGAGCATTTGATAAAATAGCTAAACAGTACTTAAAGTGTGAATGTCATCAAAATAAGAAAAACCTGAGAAACTGTCACAGAAAAGAAGAGCTTACAAGAGCTGACAACTAAATGCGATGCGGGGGATCTCGACTAGAACAAGGATCTTGGGTAAGAAAAACCAAAATCTGAGTGAAGTATGGACTTCACTCAGTAACAGTGTATCATATTATGTTAATGGCTATTGATCTCCAAAAACAATGTACCTTTCAAATATAATATGGTAATAAGGAAAACCGGATACCGGTTTCCCTATACAAGCTCATATAATGTGTATTTTTTCAAAAGGGAAAATAGTAAATAAGCAGGCTCAGGAATGAACGAATCTCACAAAAGAGACAGGGAAAGAAAATTTTGAGCAAAATGGGAGAAGGGAATTTTAGGAAGATAACTGCTGTACAGTGAAGTCAAGAAAGCATGAATCCTGTCTGGGGCAGAAGAAACAAATCTAAGAAGGACAACATCAAAAGGGGAATATAATGGATTCAAACTGAAATGTAAGAGAAGAGTTTAAATGATAAAGAGTAAATGTATACTCTAAAAGTATTTTGATCAATTAATAATACCACATAGAAACCTAAAAGCATAAAACCTACAGAATAAAAGACTATTTTTAATTTCTTGGGAATAAAAAAATGAAAGAAAGTCTTATTATTTTGCTATATCATTATTTCAGAGAGTACAATTTTGTAAAAAACAATGAGCTTAACTATATTAAGATAAAATACAACATACTTATGATAATACTAGAAATAGGCCTTTCATCAAGTTTCAGAGGATGGCTATCTCTTAAGAAACTGAATTTTGTAAATTAAGAGCTTGTACTCAAGTAATTAAAAGATTTACAAAATAATTGAAATTATATGCTGATAAATGTCCACAATATTGTTATCTAGTGACTTAACTAGAACGTAAATGGTACAATTTGCATTCTGCAGTCAATGTAGAAATATACAAGTAATGTAATAAAAATGGGGAAAGTGAATTTGGATCTTAATAAGAGATTCCCTTTGTAATGAAAGAAATCTTCAGTCTGTAGAAAAATTCACCCAAACAATCTCTATTTTGATTATTGCTTCACAATGCCTGGAAGAAGTATAAATACTGTTAAAAATAGTATGGGTCTTTAAATTGCATTCACATTTTTTTTCAATAAG
This sequence comes from Cuniculus paca, assembly GCA_004365215.1. Taxonomy (NCBI): domain Eukaryota; kingdom Metazoa; phylum Chordata; class Mammalia; order Rodentia; family Cuniculidae; genus Cuniculus; species Cuniculus paca. The sequence goes on from RJWT010000010.1 coordinate 91,250, forward strand.
ATAAGAGATAATTGTTCAGCAACAGGGAACAATTGAAAATTATTTACAGGAATCCAGCCATTAGCAACTTAATTTAAGCTTACTTAGAGTAAGCTTGGATTAAATCCCAGGTATAGTAATGTGGTCAAGATTATGATAAGGATTTTAAATTTCATCAGACTCTTGAGTAGTCTCCCTGAATTCTCAGTCTTATGAAGCTAATAAGATCTGAAGGAAAAAAATGATAATCAGTATGGAAAGTACATAATAGGATGCAATACTTCTGAAATGATCGTATATAGAGTTCAGCAGGCACTCCCAAAATTAAAACTCTCCTTTTCCAAGAAATAGATTTAATAATGATCATTTAAAGCCTGTAGAAATAGTCTTAAGTATATACAGCAAATGGAGAACCATCCATATAATTCATTTAAGAGAAACTACTAAATCTTGGCAAAAACAGTTAAAATTCTGCGTTAAGGAATGGAGGATGCAGTCAAGGAGGCTGAGGGTTTTTCTATAACAAGCCTCAATCTGGAACAATGATTTCACTTTAGCAGGGATACAATTTTCAGTCCAGTAAGATAGTATTCTTATTTTTTATTCTCTTTCCTGATCTCATGTTGTAGAAACACATTTTCAGGGAGTATAGAAAAGAGAGTCAGACAGTTTTTCACAAGTCACATGTAAAGGGTAGAAATCTACTCCAGACCCCTTGGGTCAATGACACTGAAACCTAACCATGCCACACTAGCTCTCTAGCAGATTCCATATTCATAGTGGCAAATTGAGAAGCCTGGAGCTTGAGACCCCTACAACCAACCCAATCCTCCCTCACAGATTGAGGGTGTGGTTATAGGAAAAGTAATTCTTGGCACCCAGCTTTGTCCCACAGTTGTAAGTTCTCTTCCTCAGGAAGGAAAATCAAAAAGTACAAATGCCTCTGTGGCTTTCTCTGAGAGAAAACACTTTGTTTGGAGTAGACTGTAAATCCTTCTGCAAATTCAGTGTTGAATGTCATGAAAATCTGGGTCAGAGCAATTATAAGGAAGTTGGCAGAGCCATGCTACAAGCAAAGGGATGATCAAGGATAGGCTTCATGATATCACAGGCAACTCTGGAGGTTGAAAAGGTAATGAAGAAATGTTAAGAATGTCTTAGTAGCAATCACTGAAGTACATGAAGTAGATGCGAAAACATTTGCCCACCTCTACTAGGACCTCTCAACATGTGGCAGGAGCCTCATTACTACAAGGAACTTGAATACAACTTTATGCCAAACACTGATTGAAAAATAAGTTACTCTTCTGACTCAGGAAAGTTCCTAGAAGCCAGCCTTTAAAATATTACAGTCATTCCTTGTAGTCTGGAAGAATTCTGTGAAAATTTATACATCCCCCAACTTGTGCCTCCTGCATGTACCAGTTCAACTCTGATTGGCAATAGCAGCCTACAAGTCACCCAGACATTCAAGGGTAAAGAGTAAAAATTTAATTTCCTGAGGTGGTTTAACAGTAGCCTTTGACTTAGGCAGTGGTTTATGCTGACACATGGAAAATATCATATGAAAAAAGGATAAAAGATAGGGCAAAAAGAAGTATCAGAAGATCAGAGGCTGTCTTGTCACTAAATTATTATATTGCCTTGTAAAGAGTATTGCCATCCACAATAAGGGATTAGTGTCCCTATAACTATAACTGTTATATTACTTTTAAAGTCAACTTTCAACATTACAAGATATGCAAAGAAACAAGTAAGTATAATTCACATACTGAGAGAAAGAGGAGAGAGAGACTTTGAAGGGATCCAGATGATATCTTTAGTAGGCAAAAGTTTTAGAACAGGTGCGACAAACATCATGATTAAATTAAATAAACTATTCATAAAAATGTGATGACAGAGTAATAGTATATATTCAAACAGATATTAAAGAGAAGTAGGTATTAACAATAGATATTTTAAAGAAGCAGAGAGCAATTTTGAAGATGGAAAACACAACGGAGGGGCTCAGCGTTAGCTTTGATCTCACAGAAGAGCAAGGTTGAAATTTGGCAACTTTTTCTCCAGTTACAATTGCAATATATTGAAATTAAAAATGAACTACAGAAGTAAATTTAGGGAATGAAAAAGTGGGAAAACCAAAGCAATCCTAAAGAACAAATTATTCTTAAGAAATTACAGAGAAATCACAAAGTGATTTGAGATGAATCAAGATGACAATAGAACATTCCAAACTTGTGACCTCTGACACAGCAATAGATACAAAAATATGTTACCTATATATTCTTGGTGTTAGACAGATTTCCCCATATGTTACAGTCTTTCATCACTATGACAAACACCTGAAAAGACCAGCACAGGAGAAAGATGCATTTGAGCTCACAGTTTCAGAAGTTTCAGTCCATGGTAGCCTTTCTTAAGACAGAATATTATGGTGGGAAGCATAGGTGGACTAGAGCTGCTCACCTCTGATGGCTAGGAAACAGAGAAAGAGAGGAAGGGGCCAATATATTCTTCAAAAGTACAACCCTAAAGCCCTACTTCCTCCAAAGAGACCACACCTCTAAAGTTTTTCACCTCTCCCAATTACGTCATCAATTGGAGACCAAACTTACAACCCATGAACTTCCAAGGAATATTTGAGGTCTAAATCATAACATGACACATTTTTAAAAAAGCATAGATCTCAAATCAACATTCCAACCTTCCACTGAAGAAACAGACATAAGTGGCATAAAGAATAAATGACACAGAGAATAAATAACAATAAATTAAGAAGTCGCTGGAAGTCAAATATTTTTCTTTGAATTTATCATTAATACTTACAATGTTTTAGCTAAATTAAGGATGAAAAAAGAAAGAAAAGAATTAATTTACTGAGATGAATAAAAAGTGGGAATATCACTATCAACTTTATATCAAGAAAGTAGTATGTGACAATTACTATGAAAAAGTTGGTGCACACTAATTTAATGTCTGATCAAATGACATATTCCTAAAAGTGTAAAATTAATGAATTTAACTTGAAGATTTAGAAAATTTGATTAGACCTGTAATACATAAGTAAATAAAATAAATTCAAATATTTTCTCAATGCAAATGTCAGAATTTGATGGGTTCAATGGTAAATTCTACCCATAGAAGAATATTTAATGAAAAGCTTTTATAACTTAAAAAAAAAAAGTTGGCAAAACACATCCCATTTTATTCCATGAGGCCATTATGTTTCCAGTACCAAATCCAACCAGGATAACAAAAGAAAAGCAAACATGTCTTCACCCAACAAACACAACTCCAGATGAGTACCTCTTATAATATCAACCCCTGATATGCAAAATCCAAAACACACAGAAGAGACTGTACCTCTCAATAAAGTGGGATTTATCCTATAACTTCAAAGTTGCTTTAATACTCAATAATCATTCAATATAGTACTCATGCCAATAGAATAAACAATACATTACAAAACAAAACATACATAACTGTATTTGAATGCTTAATTATTTAACAATATCAACACATTTTATTAATAATAGCTACAAAGGTGAACAAATAATAAATAGAGAATTACCCATGCAACCTGATAAAGTAAATCTGTTAAACACAAATAACTTCATGGTAATGGCTTCATGTTTTCTCTCTCAGTGCAGAAATAAATCAAATATGCAGGGTATGTGTGCACTTTTTGTTTTTAAAAAGACCATTTTAATTGAGGTTTGGTGGAATGACTTTTCAAAAAAAATGGAGGAAAGTAAAACATTGGATATGAAAAAATTCATCTCAGTTTGCAAAGACATGGTCATCTATATAGAATAAACTGAAGAGTACATACATACATGGGTAGCTGTGTGTATATATGTGTGCGTTAATATACAAAAATCAATTATAGGCAGGAAATGATGTCACATGCCTGTAATTCCAGGACTGTGAAAGCTGAAAAAGAAGGATGGTCATGAGGCCTGTCTGAGATACAGAGTGAGTACAAGGTCAGTCTGGAATATGTAGCAAGACCCTGCCTCAAAACAACAACCGAAGCAACAGCGACAACAGTCAATTGTATTTTCATATCCTGGATATGACATTCTGAAAGTTTAGAAAGTAATCGCATTTGCAATAATGTGGCAAAGAGAATACTTAGCCCAAATTTAATAAATGACTTCAGCTGAAAAAATCTACAAAACATTGCTGAAATAAATTAGGGAATGCTGTAATAAGTGGAAGGGCATGTCATGTTCATAGACTGAAATAACTGAAATAGTGTTATTGAGAAAAATTAATACTCCAAATTTATACTTAAATAATCTTTAGAAAAATTCCAGGTACAATTATAGAAACTGACAATTATTCTAAAGTTCACACGGAGATGAAAGGAACACTGAATATAAAAAGTAATCTTTAAAAAAAATTTTTGTAGGGTGTGCACTTCCCAATACAAACTCTTAGTACACACATGCCATACTATGCCTCTACCATACAGAAAAATTAGCGCATAATGAATAATAGACTTAAATTTAAGATTTAAGACTGGGTAGTTAATAACATAGGATAGGCAATGTATGCTTGTGTGTATTTTAAAAATAAAATTTTCAAAGCACGAGTGATAAAATGAATATAAATTGAATTTATAAAAATCAACAATCACCTACTTAAAAGAACATTAGAGTAGAAGCAAGGAAAAGCATAAGCTCAAATCATATACCTGAAAAAGACATTTGTACTCCAAATACACAAAGACCACTTACTACTCAATAGTACAAGACTGATAAAGTCAATAAATCAGAGGATTAGAATAGACGTTGCTCTAAATAAGATATGCCAATGGGTAGTAAGCATATAAAGAATGGTAAACGTCATTTATCTCTAGGGAAAGACAAATAAAAGCAATGAGAATGGCAATAATAAAAAAAATACAATAGCAACTATGGGAAGTGGATGTGAAAAAATTAGAATAGCCAGACATTGTTGGTAAGCATAGTGCAGCCCCATTTAGAAATCATTTGGTCAATTCTTCAAAATGCTAAGTGTAGTCAGAACATGACCCAGACATTTAAATCTCAGGTATACACTCAGGAGAATTGAAGACATCCACCGGCATTAAAATATGTACACAGGTGTTCGTAACAACTTTACTCATAATTAGCCAAATAATGGGAACCAACAAAATAATAAAAAGATGATTTCCTAAACACAATGCATCACACTCATTTAAAGGTTTTCAAAGTATTTAGGGACTGATCAAGGAAAATTATGTAACGAAGAGCAGCAGTAACACGCAAACGTTTTATTGTTTCCTGCTCGTGTAGGTTTCCTGCCTAGCTTGAGGAGAGTGTCTAGAGGCGTATGATCAGGGCCACCACTCAAAGAGAAAAAGCCAAGGAGGTTCAGACAGGTGATTCCCATATCTAACTGATGTCCTTCTAGGACAAAAAATTCCAAAGGGCTTTAGAGGCTTGGCATTTACAAACACAAAGCTCTGAATTTTCTATTTTTAGTAGTTATGGCATGAAATTTTATAGGGTGTGTAAGTATAGTATTCTCTAAATGACTGTAAATATCCTTTTTTGCATTACTTTAAAAATAATCAAATACTTGAATATTTTATCTTAACCATGGTGTAGTTTTCAGGCAATGGATTTTAGCCTGCAATCAAGACATAAACACACTAGAAGCCTATATGAAGTGTCCGTACCTGGCTTATTCACATGACACCATGCCATAGAATTATTATTCAGCAATGAAAAGAGATAATGTTCTCATACGTACTAACACGTGAATGAACCTTTACATTTTTTTTCTAAATGAAATAATTTTGTCACAAAAGACCATAATCTATGTCATATGGATTTCATTTATATGTAATGACCAGACTGGGAAAATATAAAATGACATAAACTATATTAGTGGTTAGCTAAGGTTAGTACTTGGGATGGGGCTTGGGAAAGGTTTGCTATTAGATATGGGCTTCCTTGAAAGAGAAAAATTTCTTAAAATTAGACTGTGGTGATGGTTTTATAATAATGCAAATATGCTAATAAAACACTGAAATTCATATTTTTAATGCATGAGTTGTGTCATATGGAAATTAAATCACAGTAAATCTGTGTGTAAATATTACTCAATGGCAAACTTTGTTCATAAGATTTGGGACTATAATTAGGAGATCTGAAGTTACTCTTGAAGTGATTTGCATCCAGTAAAAGACCATGCCTGAGTCAATATATCTTACACGAGCACAATCAGAGTTCACCCCAATGCTACCTGTGGCTCATATTTCAAAATATTACTATTTATGTGCTATTGCTAATGCCACAGCACTCCAGCATGACCTGGCATCATTTGTTTTATAGAAACTACCAGGGCTTGAGATGACTCCATGTTTGCTTCATCTAGGCTACAGAAGGTCATCAGGAAGCTGCCTGAGACACATATAGCTTTCTTTCAATACTCAGTCAGTGAACTTGAGACAGAAAGCACACTGAATCTGGGGCCGGGATGTAGCTTAGTAGTAGAACAATTGCCTAAATAGCTTGAGGACCTGGATTTGACTCCCCCATAGTGGGAAAAAAAAAGCTTATACTATACATTGACATTTTTGTGAGCCTGAACCTGAAATCTCTTTATGGATGTCTAACAACAGAGAAACTCAAAGCTTTGAAGAATGAGAATACTTAATGGAAAGAGTACTTTTATGCATCAGAATTGCAAAGTCTAAAACTATGGTGAAAATGCAGCTAGGCTTAGCAGAAAACATATTTCTCAGAGGAATGTACACAGGGAATAGGGAACAATAGAGACCATCATGGCAGGGTGGAGGGTGTGCATGGTGTATAGGTAGCTGAGCAAGAAGATAAGAAAAAAAAATTGGAACCAGATTTAAACTTGGAATGTGTATTACATAGCATTATAATGTAGCAGAAGATCCCCCCACATCCAGCCAGTATACTTCAGTTTGTTAGTTGCCCAGGTAATAGTTCTGGTTACAGTTCATGTTACTTTTGTTTTTTAGAAACTGTTGGTCACTGATGCATATTGAAAGAACCAATCCCCAGGTGACAAGCCATTCTTCCTCTGTACTTCCTGCTTACTTATCCCATATAAGCTTTAGACCACTGAGGATCAGGGCCTAATATTTTAGGAATGATCCCAATCAGTGCCCATCAATGCAAATAAATATGCCTCCAAATTCTGGGTTTCTTTATGGTGTTTCTGCTTGTTATAGCATCTGATGCATTGGCTAGAAAGACCAACCATGCTGAGCTATTAGCTTACAGGTCGTGGCCCTAATAGATGGGGCAGGGACCTCTCAAGGTCACTACACGAAGCATGCTCTCAAGATGTCTCAAGCCCTGCTCAGAGTTCTGGAGGAGCATTCTTAGCTCCCTGCTTGAATGGCTCACATTGGTTCTCAAAGGGAGGAGGACACAGTTTATTGACTGTCTGTCTGTCTGTCTGCCTGTCTGCTTACCTGCCTGATTCTAGTAAGACACCCAGGGGCACCCCAGTTAGTCTTGTGTGTCAGTCTTGCTCAGCTCAAGCAGAAGGAGAGATTGATTACCTCTTGTCAGACCACACTCAAGGGAAGAGGGTTGGAATGTTTTAACCTCTGAGCACCTGTTGAACGAATGTGTGAGTGAGTGGAGTGGACAGTGTAAGTAATAGATTGCTTTGTGCCCCAAGACTGGTTGTAGTAGCTGATTGGGTCCTGACCTGTGGTTCGGTGGCAATCAACATATGGCATAATGGAGGCCTCGCACCCTCTTTAGCTAAGTTGCTCCTAAGTTCCCACAAGAAGCATAGCCAGGTGGGTACCCAAATGGTCTCTCTCTGAGGGGTACCCATCCTTTGTTGCACCATCATTCAAGGTAAACAACATACACCATAGGGAGATAGAATGAAAACTAATTAGTTAAAACCTACATACCCTGACAACAGGAAAAAGAGATTATATGGAGTTAAAAATGAAACAAAACCACTCTGTATCTCAAAAAGAAGTAAAATAAAGAGGCCCATTCTTCCTGAAAATTCTTCCTCGGCATCCTCATCGACAGCAGCAGTGGCTGCCAACATGTATAACTTCACTCCCACCTTCTGACACATCAACTTTCAGTCATTTGAACTGGTTCCAGTTAGCCATTGTCTGCATTTGGCCAGAGAGGTCCTCCCCTATAGCCATCTTTTTCTATCCTAATCAGATGACATCACCTAATGCCTACCCAAGATGACTGTCAACAATTCCTTCTGAGTTCCATATTTTGAGTGAAAGAAACTGGACTGTCAGCCCTAATGAATGAGTTGTCATGGCTTTTCCCAAAGGTTGCCCTGTCTAGAAGAATAAAATCATATTGGTGAAAAGCCCATCAATATGTACCTAGAAGCCTGATAAAACCCTTACCAATATGTGAGCTATAAAGGCTATGGACATTATCCGCTGTCAGAAGAAAAAGGCTACTATCACCAGGGGCTCTTGCCTCTCGTTACTTCTGCCAGACACAAACTTGCAGCCTGGAAGGACATCTCACCACACATAAATTCCTGTATAAGGCTGTCCCCACACTGCTTCTCAGAAGAGACCTCCTCTTCAAGTTAGAAGCACCCATCTTCTTCACACCAAGCTAGTCAGATTCCCTTTAAGCTTGCACTTTCTCCAAGAGGAAGATGAAGCCAGAATCAGACTAAGATAACCGCAATCCTAAAATTCGGAAAACTCTTCTCTCAGGGGTATGGACTAAAGACCTGCCTTCAGGCCTGGCCATCAACCATGATATTTCACCATGATCCCTGTTGCTGTCAAAAGTCATGGAAAGCATAAACAGGCATCTAGTCACACATTAACCTGATAGACTATTAATCACTTTGGACAAGATCTCTGTGCCATCAACAATGCAGCCATCACCTTGCATTCTATGATTCCCAACCCATATCCCCTTTTTAGACTGTTATTCAATTGCCATAAGGGGTTAAAAACACTCCCACTTTTGTGGGGGAAGCCCTAGTAACAGATTTGGCCAAGTTCCCATCACTTTCTCTCTGAGACAGCCTCTTTCTCAGTCCCTTTCAACTCCATCATGGTCCCCTGAGCAAACAGTACCCCATGCCATGAAACACTCAATGAAAAATTCAACTATGCATCCAGAGGCTTCAAAACCATGATGTTTATAGATTGTCAAACTGCTGAAATACACCTCTCCTTCCTGTAAAACCAGTGCAAGATTGCCAAGCTGTCAATGTAGCCATGATTGTCTTCCATACACATTGCCTCAGTCTTTGGCCACCCACAGCCTGCTGGTACACCTGCCTGGACCTAAAGAACACCTTCTTCTGCTTTGGTTGGCTTCTATCAGTCAGACCCTCTTTGCAAAGACTCCAGTTCTGGACTCAAAAGTTAACTGACCTGGACTCAACCTCTTAGAGGTTAAAAAACTTATTTACCTTCTTTGGAGGAGCCCTCACAGATGATCTCACTAGTTTCCCAGCACAAAATATCACTGAACTTCTAACTAATGACACCCAAGTGGCCTGCTGGAAAGGCACATAAGCTCTGCTGCAATATCTGGAAGAAACTGGTTGCAAGCAAGAAACTCCACAGATTTCCTGGAGCTGCTGGTTTCTATAGAATCTGGGTCCTTGAGTTCACAAAAGCGAGGATACTTACTCTGTCAGTCACTGGGACTCAGTGACCTACCTGTGCGAATACTTGGATCCAGTTGCAAAGGGCTGCCTCCCCCTTTTGCATTCACACTCTCACAGTCACTAACTACCCTTCTGATCAAGAAAGCTGACAAGCTCACCTAAGGCTGAGACCTAACTGTCTGGGTTCCACATGCTGTGCTGGACCTCTTAAATAACTTAGATCACTCAATCCTGCCATGTACCTGCCCACAAAGCTGGGCCCACCAGACCGTGACTAAAAAATATAACCCCTGACAGATGCTGAGTATATGCTGCTTATGGATGGCAGTAGCTCTGTTAGGAATAGAGTCCAACAGGTTAGATATGCTGTGGTCATCTTGGACAGTTATTCTGGACAAAGCTCTCCTGCTACTGCTTTCTGCTGCTGTTTGGAAATCTGCCACCAATGATGCCAAACCTGTGCTCCTAAGTCCCCTTTGGGGATCCAACTGACAGAAACATCGACCCCAGTCAGAAAAAACTTTATCCAGTACTCCCAGATGATCCGTGTTAATCAGAGCCAGACCTGCCTGCACGGTATGTTCTCCAAGTCACAATGCTGGCACTTTGTACCCCTGCAGCCAGCTGAGGTTTCAGCATCTGTGTCACTGGCCCTGACCTCATACAATATATATTTAAAGATATGCAGATAGATTTCACAAAAATCAACCCTTAGAGGGGTTATAAATATCTGTTAGTGCTCATCTGCACCTACTCAGATGGTCCCTACCCACACTGAAACACAATGAGTTTATGGGGTCCTACTGCCAGCTATACCTGTAGACACTCCTGCATACACATATAACTCAGGTGCATATTAACTACCTCTGCGAGTTTCAGAAATCTAGTCTTATATGCACTGGAGAATTTACCTGGATCAGACAGCTTACTCTGAAGAGACTATGCATTAAAACCCTTTGCATTTGCACTCTAACAATCACTGTGACCCCAGATGCTGACCAGTCCAAGCATGGCTGAAGCCTGAGGATACTGTTCACGGAATTGCACAAAATATCTAGTCACAAAATACCTATTCCCATTCATTTTTGTGTCTTTACATGTTGCTTACCACAGTTCTTGCTTCCTCACCCTATGCTAGCTGTGGTTTTTGCCTTAAACTCTATAGATGTTTGCCCCAAGAGAATAGAACAATCATCAAACACTTGATCAAGATTTGATGAGCATCTAAGGCATATTGGACACTCTCCTAGATCAGACTGACTCCCTCACTACCTTGCTAGAGTAATGTTCAGAACAGACAGGTCTAAATTATGTCTCTTCTAAGCACAACTTAGCAAAAAAAAACTTTGTAATAAGACAATCTTAGGGATCTTGGCTAGGGCCCATCCTAAGATCACTGAGAATCCTGATGTTACTGCTTCTAGTTGGACTTTATCTGAAAAGATCACAAAAAAACTTGCTAAAACAGGTGAAAAATCAGTGTGCAGTAGGAAAGACTGAGGAATAGATGCTGCACTACACAAATCAACACCACTGGCATCTCTGAAGAAATGCTCCCAGGATGACATGCATGCTCCTCTATTTCATGATGAATGAATAGAGTACTGCAGCAGATGTCTGCTCTGTCTTCAACACTTAACGACAGCAGATGGTGACAGAAGAAAAACAAAAGTCATAATTCCTTGACAGCTTCTATCATGGATCCTAAAGTATCACATCTCCTGGAAACAGATCTAACAGGCATTCTATCTTTTTTATTTATGTATTATTAATTTTTCTCTTTGCACTGTGCCTTTCTCTCTTAGGAATTTTGTGCTGTTAAAATAAGTGGAAATATTTTGACATTGAACTCTAAAGGATGATATAGGTACTTTAATTTGTGGAGCTAGAAGTCCAAAAATAGAATGAGGATCTTAATAAAACTAAGGATCCTGTTTGATACTGATTTTCTCAAATGGTAAATGTCTCTGTATTTCATGGTGTGCACATGTAGACAAACACAGACTAGGAGGTCTGCTGCACTTTTCATTAGTTTCATAAATTGCATTGTGTCTTGTCTCTGTGCCCTTATTACTTCTTATACTTAATCACTTATCACTTATTCAACACTGAATAAAATCCTCCAACTAGATTTCTTTACAGATTACTATGTCTCAAGAAATCTATATGTATAATTATATGCTTTTAAAGTCACTAAATCTGAACTTTTTATATAAAAGAAAATGATACATTTCTCATTCAGTTTTAGAAAGTTATTTGAAAAGATTTTTGAAAATATAACATCAGTGACACAAAAATATAAGAGATAATGATGCTATGTAATTACAGGAAGTCACAGCTGCTTATCAAGTTAGATTTTTGACACTGAACATAAATTTGTCAAAGTATTTTATCATTATTTTTTGGAAGAAAAATCAACACAGTTGTAAGGGGGATATTCAGTGAAACTAAAGCAAGAATCTGTCTCGGGGGGGGGGCCTGCATTTTAAGTGAACTCACAGTGGAATGCTAAAAAAATATATAGTGGCACATCTATAGACTTTAAGATTGAGAAGTTACTCAATCAGTTATAGAAACATTGCAAACAAGTATAGACATTATCAAAATTTTACTGTGTATATAATGTAACATAGAAATTTAGCTGTAATAGTTGTCATAAATCTGAGTTCCAAATAATTTTGCAAACCGATACATTAAGTGACTGTGTCATGTACTGAGGGAAAAGTAAATTATAATTCAATCTATAATTCAATAGTAAATTTAAGGGTTTCTTAGGAACCCTACAATATTGGTTGGATGTGTTGTAAATATTGATTCCAGGTTGGTCTACATGCTTTGATTTATGGCAATTTCAATTTTTGTGGTCAAATTTGGTATTATTTCCATGAAGACTTTCAAATCTTCTGTTTATTTTCTTATATTCTAATCCAATTCTATCACTTCTTTTTATGTAGACCATCAGTTATTTTGGAATGTGTACACACACCCAAAATGTGGAAGGTATTCACACACCCAAAATGTGGAAGGTAGGTTTATTTTATCTAGCAAACATGCCAATAGTCCTAATAGCTTTCAATAACTAACAGATGCATTTAACTTACAAAATTAATGAGTAAATATTTGTTGATGTTATCTATTTTCTAAAATATTAACACATTTCTAAAATTGTTATATCATTTGTTGTTTATTATTTAAACAAAATTTTCACACAGCGTTTATTAACTTCATTTATGGATGAGAAACCTGAAAGAAAGTAGAGTTTGTCCCTGCGTATTCTAAATGCTCTGTGTCTTCTCTGGCCCTAGCTGAGCAAGAGGACACAAAGTCTTCATGGTCCAGAAAAGAACACCCCTCCCACAGACTGCAAAAGTGACATGTGCCCAGCAGATAATAATTTGGGGTACTCTTAATGTCTCTTTTCTATCTCATTCATGTATTTTGCACAATTTTATGAATTCTCATTAGTGTTGCAGGCATCACTATTGAGGTTATGTAAATATTAATAGAAGTAAAATGCTCTAATTAGTGAATTAAAGATGCCATACATGAATTTTTTAGCAATACATAGAAACCTCATTTTTTCATAGAAGAAAAAAAAATCCTAAGGGGGTTTGTTTTCATTCATTTTCATGACTTCTTCACTTTTCAAAGCAGACCACATAGTATCAGAGGACCTCTCATTCCACTGAAATTTCAGTCTTCCTCAAGTTATGTCCAGATATGTAAATGATGTTCAACCTGGTCTCTAGGAAATCCCATAGCCCTGCATTTCCACATTTCATAATTATGATATAATGCTAGTCTGGAGGTTTCAGAATTTGAGTAAGTTCATAGGAACTGGACTGTCTTCAACAAAAAAGCCTTCAATGTCGTGTGATAGTAAAACAGAAAGATTAGTTAATTTGGTATAACCTCGGGAAAACTATAATAAAAATTCAGATATATGAACCATAACTTACAAGAAGTTGATAAGAAGCAACGAAAACAAAAACAAAGGGAGTAGGTGATGTGCAGAGCTTGCTGGTCTTCATTAACAAATGTGTACACATTGTCACTTATTTTTACTGGGTTTCCATAAGAAGATACACACAAAGATTGGTGGCATTAAAGGTTTTGGTGTGGAAAATGAAAGTAGGCACATGATTATGCTTCATTACGGCAGCAAAAATATAAAATGATTTATAGACATAAGATGGGGTCGTATAAAGCAATCAAAAGTAATGAACTAGATTCACGTGTAGCAACATGGATATAGCTCATATCCATAATGTTGAATGAGAAAGCATGATATAGAAAATAATCTCAGCAAAGATATTCTCAGCACTTTAGGAATCATGATCATCACAATCAGATTTTATGACACTCATCTAAGAAAAGTATAGAAAGTGAACTGGAAGAATACATGTACTCTTGAATGACTACTTTAAGAAATGTAGAGGCTTAGGGAGGAAAGATGAAGGAAATACCCTAAGAAGACTGAAAAAAAATGTCAAGCAGTGATTGCACAAGGAGGCTATGGATTTATGACCAAAGCTACATGATCCATTCTGCTTTACACACTGAGGTTCTGACAAGGAGGGTAGAGTATCCAGAAGGACAGCACATGGGCATGTTAGGCCAAGTGTCCAATGCTTAGACATGGGTGATTTTATTGCTGCAGAGATGCCATCTTGAGTGATAACACAGATGACAGATGAGGACAGGCTGTAGAAATGTTCTCTGTAATAATATGTCTTATGTCACATTAGGTTCATAATGAATTTAGAAGGGATTTGGAGCATTAATCAATGTTTTTTCAGCAACACTCATAAAAAATGAAAGTTTTATAGACTGCTACTACATTAATTTAAAAATCTAAACACATCACTGATTTGAGATAGTTGTTTTTGATTTTGTAATCCAGAATTTGAATGAAGTTTAATAAAGGTACCAAGCAATTAATAGGGTATTTCGAGTTGAGTATTTGCTTTGCTAAAATATGTTGTAAAATATTGCCTATTTGCTCATCATATATCATCCTACTTTTTAGACTATTTGAAATTTGACCAACAACTCTCAAGGTATCATTTGTGTTTCTTCATATCTTCACAAATATGAGGCAATATGTTTTGATTCTGGACCGTGTTTTGAAGGATAGAAGACTGAGATGAGGTCTTTCACTGGAACAAAGGCCAGGTCTACTTAAGAGTTTGGGAGATAGAAGTAAAATATCCCATTGCAACAGAAGTCAAGCAGGCTTAGTGCTCATTATAAATGAATCATGTTTTCCAAACTCAGGGGTCCCCTCCTGTAAGGCAACTCACTGCTTGTGCAGGCGTCATTTGGTCTTCACATCAGCTGTGGGATTAAGGCGTAGGGAACTGGCATGAGAAAACGCTGATAGAATGGTTACTGCTGTCACTGTGAGTAATGAAGTACATTGCCTGTGACCTGTGAGTCTCAAGCCTTTCACCAGCATCCAGATAACAAGTCTAACTGTTAACTTGCAGGAAAGCCTAACTCTTAAACCTTTCACAGTTTCTAACAACAATCAAGAGGAAATATACTGGGCTGAAATCTGAATTGTTTTTGCATCTGTGTCTATACCAAAATGAATTTATTCATTGAAAGTATTAAAAGAATGATTCCTTGGGTTATCAAAAGTGTAGTTATTGAGAAAACAAAAGTCCAAATTCACACTGTGAGGATCCCAGGTAGCTCAAGAATTAAATTGACATAAGACAAATGAGGAGAGCACAGAAATGTTCTTAATACAAGTTTTAGGTTGTAAAGGCACCTTCATAAGAAATGAAGACTGACATGAGAAATCAGAATGCTTTAATGATGTATCAAAAATAGCAAGTTGTGCAACTGGACAATTGAGCTAGGACAGTTAGTTGAGTAGCAAAGTGACTATGGAAGTGAAATTTGGTTCAATAAAGTTTGCATGAAAGAATATCACTCTGCTTCAATTTCACGTCTTTGTGATAATAATGTTGCTTTCTGATATAGAATGACATTTTCCATATGGAAATTTCATCTCCTGCTTTTAAGCACCAGAATGAAAGTCAGTGTGAAGTTTTTGCATCTGCTGGATTTTTTTAAAGTGTTTTTAATTTTAAATAGTCAATATGCAAGAGCAGCATATTTTGGGGATGTATATTCTTAAATCGTTCAGTGTGCAGGCAAAGATTCTATACAGATAGTTAGACACTCGACTGTACCACATGATTTGAGTACTTCACAATGCTCCCCAAATCGAACATGGGTGAATACAGAATCCCTACACTCCCCTCCAACACACAGAGAAATTGGGGCAATTAAAGGAAGTTCACATTTCAATGAGTGACTGAGGGAGAACTCTGGAAATCAGCAATAAGGGGTGAGAATCAGAGAAAAGCTTAGAGACATAGTATGGCAAAAATATGAGAAGCAGTTCCACTGTGGTCTTCTCTCTCCAGCCACGGGGAAGAGTGCATTGTCAGTAAAAATTTAATTGTAAAGTGACACAACCACCATCAATCTGTAGACTGGCAGTCTTAACTACTATACAATTTCAGAGTCTTCACAGGTTTTACATCCAGGTTGGAGAGTCTGCTAGGGTCAATGTGATTGCTTTGCTCCAGAGAAGAAACTCACGTTGGGCCTTCAGAACCCAAGCTGCTTCTGCACATCACCGTTTTCAGAACAGTACTACTGCTTCGATTCCTTTCAGGCCTAGGGATCAGTGGGTGAACCTAGCATTGAAATTGTCACTGACCAAGGCCCTAAAGCTTGCACTTTCTTCATAGAGTGAGAGGTCAGATCCCTCTGCTACAGCTGCAATCACAGATGTGCAGCATCACTGCCCTTGACTGTGGATAGCTAACTCCATGCACCCTTGGAAACAGATCTACTGCAAATCATTACTTCCCACTTCTCTGCTCAGTGGAAACCGAAGACAAAGCAGCTGTGCAACTAAAAGCAAGAAAGAGCAAGGATGCCTAACATCTCCAAAGGAACACAGCTATTCTCTACGAATAGACCACAACATAAAGGAAACTTGAAATGCTTGGAAAAGAATAAAACATTATGATCCTATGGAAACTCAGTGAAGTATAAGAGAATGTAGATAGAAAATTCAGGGAAACGGGAAAATTAAACCAGAATATAAATGATAAATCTAACAAGAAATATGTAATAATGAAAAATCAAAAAGAAATCTTGAAGCTTAAAAATTTAATTAATGGAATCAAAATGCAATTCAGAGATAAATAACAGGTTAGACTGAGCAGAATAAAGCACTTTTGAACTTGAATAAAGTTCTTTCAAAATCCCTTAGTCAGATTTTAAAAAATGAACTAAAAACCGGGCGGCTGAGACAGGAGGATCGTTGAGAGTTCGAGACCAGCCTGGGCTACAAAGTGAGCCTGAACAGCATAGTGAGACCCTGTCTTAAAAAGACAAGGGCTGGGGATCTAGCTCAGTGGCCTAAGTGCCTGCCTGGCAAGTGCAAGGTCATGAGTTCAATCCCTGGTGCTGCAAAAAAAAAAAAAAAAAAAAAGAACTAAAAATAATGAAAAAATCTGAGAGACTCAAGGGACACTATTAGACAAAGTTTACACTATGGAAGTCTCAGATGTGACTGAAAAATTATTTAAAGAAATAAAAAATGAAAAATTTTCACAAGTCTTTGAAGTAAAACGCAAAATTGTTAAATAGAGTCACTTGGTCAATACCTCCACTAACATAAAAATTCTCCACGTATATTGTAATCATACTGCCAAAAGTCAAAGACAGATAAAGATTTCTGAAAAATGGAAGATAAAGTGTCAAGTTATGTAAAAAACTTTCCACATTATTCTAAAAGAATTCTGAACAGAATCTTCATGGGCCAGAATATAAAGGGTTGATATATTCAAAGCCTTAAAATAAATAAATTTTCAGCCAAGAATATTGCATTGATTAAAGTTATCTTAGAGAAATGAAAGACAAATAAAGTCTTCCCTAGATAAGGAAAAACAGAAAATTGGTCACGACTAAACTAGCCTTACAATAAATATTTAAAGAAGTTCTACATTTGAAAGGAAAAGAATAAGTGTCATCATAGAAAAAAAATAATAAATGAATAAATAAAATATGCTGTTAAAACAGGCATACAAATGAAAAAGAGAATAGAATCAAACCATATGACCCCAAAACACTACAAAACCACAAAGATAAGGAGAGATGGAAGAATAAAGAATATTCACAACAGTTGGAAAAATTAAAATGCCAGGAGTAATGTTTAAGTATGAATAATACTCTTAAATGTATGCAGATTAAATTTGCCAATCCAAGACACACAGTAGCAACACAGATTAAAAATCAAGACCAAACAGTATGTTGCCACAAGAAACACACTTTTCCAGTAAAGACAAAAACAGATAATAAGTGTCATACTGGAGACAAAATATTCATGTAGACATAAAATAAAGCAATAATAATTCTTTCAGATAGAATCAACTTCTATAAAACTTTTAAAACGGGACAAATAAGATCATTATATATTTATGAAAAGATCAAGTCAGCAAGACAGTTGTATGCATATTTTACCCAAATATTCATCATATATATATATATATATATATATATATATATATATATAATTTTTTTTTGTGGCACTGGGGATCAAATTCACAACCTCGCACTTGCTAGGCAGGCACTTAGGTCACTGAGCTAAATCCCCAGCCCTTGTCTTTTTGAGTCAGTGTCTCATTATGCAGTTCAGGCTGTTCTTGAGCTCACTTTGTAGTCCAGGCTGGTCTCGAACACGCAAAGATCCTCCTGTCTCAGTCTCCTGAGTGCTGGGATTACAGGCGTGCTCCACCAGGCCTGGCTTATATAATTAAATTTCAGAGGTAGATTTCAATACACCAATAGTTGGAAACTTTAATATTACACTTTCATCAATAGACAGTCATGCAGCCAGAAAATTAACATAGACAAATCATAATTGAAACGTATACTATAGATCAAATGACCTAGCACACACTTAAAGATGATTTTATACAACAGTGTAGGATATACTTTGTTTTCATCAGCTTACAGAACAGGTTACAAGATAGATGACATGTAAAATAAATGAAACATTGATATATTTTAAAAATTGGAATTGTAAAAAAAATGAAATTCTATCGAGTATCTTCTCAAATTACTACTTTATGAAGCCTAGAAATCAACAAGATAAACACTAATGAGTACATGTGTCCTGAAATTGAACCAGACATGACTAAACAATTGACAGAGCACAAAAGAAACTTTCACAAAAATATAAAATTTGTAAAAATAATGAAAGCACAATGCAGCAAAAATCTGGAACACAGCAAAATCATTCTTATAAAGAAATTTTATGGAAATACAGTGTGATAAAAGTTGCAAAGAATCAGTACAACGATACACAACAATGACCTCAAAAAGCAGGAACAAATTCTTCCCAAAATTTATAAGAAAAGAAAATGCATTAATGTTTGGAAGTGTTCCTCTTTATTTGTTTTAGAATTTTCAAATCTTACATTTAGAGTTTGATGTATTTTATATATGATGAGAGGTATGGGCAAAGCTAAAATATTTTTCCTCTGACGTCTGGAATAAAACTGATATTTTCTCTATTAGGTAATTCAGCATAGTACTAACAGCCAAAGCAAGGGCAATCAGGGAAGGGAAAAAATTAAAAGCCTTCAATTTGGAAAACAAGAATGCAAATTAGCTTTGTTTACAGATGATACGTTTATATATAGATAGGGAAACCAAACATTGGTTACTGTTGTTAAATGAATTCAATTAAATAGTAGAATAAAAATTTAACGTAAAAAATTAATATTTTTTAAACCAATACCACAGTTGCTGAAAGGAAATACATAAAATAATCCTATTCAAAATTGCTAACCGACATCCAAGAAATAAAATAGTTCAACCATGAAAATTATAAAAGATTGGTGCAAAAAATTCAAGAAGACTTCCACAAAAATATATTCCATGTTCATAAAATGAAAGAATTTATATTGTTAAATGTGGAGAGCAAAGGAATCAACAGATTCCATGCAATCCCTGTTAAAATACCAATGAATATTACATTTCCTAAAAAAGTAGTACATTAACCCTAAAATTCATTTAGAACCACAAATAAACCATCCTAGTCAAAGCAATTTTGAGGGACAAAAAGGCTGAATGTATCACAATACAGAACTTGTTTTCAAAACATACTACAAAATGATAGCAAAACTGAATAATACTAGCATGAATTAAAGGAACGGAACTAAGAACACAGAAACTAATTCACACATATTCTGTTGACTGATTTTTGAAACAGATGTCAGAAAAGATACACTGAAAAAAGATAATCTCTTCAATAAATGTTGTGGGAAAATTGCAAGTCTATGCACAGAAGCATGAACTAAGTTCATATTTCTGATCATATATAGTAATAAACTCAAAATGCATCAAACTCTAAATGTGAGACTCCAAACTACTAAAACAAAGCAAAACAAAAATAAAGAAGCACTTCACAAGCACAAGGTCATGAGTTCAATCCCCAGTGCTGCAAAAAAAAAAAAAAAAAAAGAAGCACTTCAACACATTGATTTATACATAGATTTTTTTTGAAGAGTCCAAAAGGTAATAAATTTGAAAATAAAAAGGTTATAAATTCAAAAATGAATAAATAAAAAAACAAAAACTCTGCAAAGGAAAGAATCACAGTGGGGGAAATATTTGTTATGGTTTAAGTCTGGATGTCCCTACAAAGGTTCACACAGTATTAGGGGCAGGCTTTTAGAACTTGTGATTAATTCATGGTCCAATGCTAGGATTATGGGTGTGAATGCTACACTCACCCTGGTGGGTGTGGCCTGCATACAATATAAGGGACAAAAAGAGTCTTTTCTCCACACTACTCCCTTTTTTGCTGTTGTTCATTTTGCTGTCTTTTGGCCTCCATGAACTGTTGCCCTCTGCCATGTGCCACTCTGTCTTGGAGCCAGCCAAGTATGGACTAAAAACTCCACAAACTGTGAACTAAATGAACCTTTCCTTCCTTAATTCTGGGTCTCAGGTATTTTGTCTCAGGAATGAGAAAATAGTAACCAAGACAATTTATAAACTGTTCACCTGGCAGGTGATTAATACCCAGACTACATAAGGAATCAAAAATGCTCAACCTCAAAAATAAAATAAATAAAATGGTTCTATAAAATTGACAAGGACTAATCTTTCTTTAAAGAAGACATACGAATGATCAAGGTATAATGAAAATACACACAATATCCTTAGTCCTCAGAGAAGTAAAAGTCAAAAACACAATGAGATTTTATCTCACTCCAGTTAAAACAGTTATTATTCAACATGTAATGCTGGATGTATTTAGTGGGAAATTGCTATAAAATGTTTTCAGAGCTGTAAATTAGTGTAGTATTATACCTTGAAAAACTAAAAAAGTAGAATCAGCATAGACATATACATGATGCAAATAAAATATATATGTATATGTGTACATATATGTATATAGTGCTGTGTTTATTGCAAGATTATTCATAATAGGAAAGATGCGAAATCAATCAAAGTGTCTATCACAGATGAGTGGATACAAGAAATGTAATACATATGACAGGGAATATTATTCAACCATAAAAAAGCCTAGCATCCTATCATCTGCACCAGTGCAGGTGTCAATGTAGGTCATCATGTTAAGTGAGATAAGTCAGAAACAGAAGATAAATACTGCATTTAGTAATTCTGTTTTGGAAGCTATGAAACAATAATGATTTCATACAGTGAGTGGAATAGTGATCCCTAGAGAGAAGGATAGCAGCAGAAAGAGAGGAAAGTTATATAGAGTTCCAATATACAAGGAATTAGCTCTGGTTTTCTATACACTAGTAGAGTAACCATAGGTTTCTTTTTTTTTTCTTTTCTTTTAAATCTATGATAAATTTCTAATTAAACAGAAAAGTTCAGTTACCAACATATATGAATAGTTAATGTTTAAGAAGACAGAAATGCTAATTACTCTGATTCGATCATTACACATTGTATACATCTATCAAATTATCATGCTTTAACCCATAAGTATGTATCAATACTACATGTAAATAATACATATTTTTAAAAGGCTTCTTGTGCTTAATGAAGGTTAGGTAAAGACTGATTTTAGGAAATTTCCTCATGCTTCCCTATGTCTGTTAACCACATGTCAAATATGTCCTCAGATTGGATATGTGTATGCATATTCTTTATTAAAAATTACTAGAGAAGAAAAAAAGAATCAAGTTATATCAGGTACAGGTGCAAATTCTCTATAATGAATGTCAACATTATGTATACTTAAAATGTACCAATAAACACAATTAATTAAAAAATTATTAGAGAAGGGGTTATTGAAATAATCTTAATATGTCTCCCATCAGACAACTGTGTTGGACACACATCAGCCTCAGAAATATTTGAGTATTTTTTTTGAAAAACTATTTAAATGCATACAATTTCATTTTGATATCTAATCTTACTAAATCTTCACAATTTAAATGATCTAATATGGTAGTCACTAGTCATAAGTTGACTTGATATATGCTGAAAATATAGTATTTGCACCCTGTATTTCAAAGACAGAACAAACACAAAATAATTTACTGATGCATTTTGTAATGGTTACATGTCAAAGTGATAATGTTTTTGATGTACTGGGTTAAATGAAATTCAAAATTAATTTATAAACAAAATAATGTTCCCCCAGTTAGATTATTTTTATTTTTTTAAAAAGGTGGGCTGTGGTTGCTCATTGCCATTTTTCTGCATTCCCTTCCAAATAATCCCACCGTAAAGGTAACCTTCCCACAGCAAGTAAATGTACGTTCATTCCTCAGATCCTTTCCCAAAATGACAGTGTCAATCTGACAAGATGTGAACACTGATAAAATGAGGTTACGGATAAGAGATTTGTATTTCAGAATCACTGTGCTCTACCATAAGTGAAATATAAAAAGGTTAGGTAAGACTAGCGTGGATAATATTCCACTGCTTCTCAATTTTTCCTGGGATCAGTTCCTTGGGCTCAGCTCATAAATTCGACAGCATTCTCTATACCTTGTTGAATAATTCAATTTAAGTTTCACTATGTATTTGGCCCTCTTGGTTACAAGTGAATTTTTCATTTGCATAATCACATTCTGCCCACTTGAATATTCCCTGCGCAGTTGTACTTTTATGTAATATACTTGTTCACCATCTGTCCTCGATTTTGGACAAGAGATACTTCATATTTTCCCATACTTTGCATAGTAATTAGGCCACCCCAAAAGTCATTTTTGTTAATGCACCTCTTGTTTGTGTACTGTCAACAAGACATTTTAGACTTTTCCTGGCCTCAGGATGGAAAGATGGATTTTCTTTGGCAGATTTACCTCACAAAGAAAAACAAAGATTACATTTCTATATAGCCATCAAATATATTTGAAACTTAAAACACAGGTACGTACACATCTACAATTATTGTTTTAGAGGAACTCATGAAATTAAGTGACTTTGGACATGTAAACATACACTTAAGTATCTAGTTACATTTCAATGCTGGAATTCTTTATCAAGATATAAAAGTAATTTAATATTACTTATATTATTTTAAATTCTTTTTAGTCATTCCTATATGGTAATATATTAACTATTAATGTGATCACTCAAAAACATCAGTAGCTTATACTTCTTTGCTCTTTCTTTTCCTCTGGCAATAGAAAAGGACAAATAAATATATAGGGTAAATCAAACTATTCTTAAAAACCATCTTGAAGTTGACTAAATGCTTTTTCTAAGAGACACTTTGATGTGAAAAGCTCTGATATGCCTGGGAGACATTTCCCTTAGGATAAGGGTCTAAATTTCTACTAAACATGAAGAAAAGCGTATTGTTTGTTTGTTCTTTTTGATGTATTCATATATATGCACATACATTTTATTAAATTTAGCAGTTTTACCTATCCCTGTACCATACCAAAAACTATAGCTTCAATTGTTTTCTGTTTAGATGATTACTGAGGTAACTGATGCAAATACAAACTGATTTTGAATTGAAAAATCAAGAGACTTGTTAAAGTATTTCCTGACTCATATCATAAACATTTTTAAATATGTTAATTTTATTGTTCATCATTGCTCATTTTAATCAACTCTTAATTACATTTAATTATCTATCATGAAGATGATACAGATCTCTAAAGTTGGCAGAATTTAATACAAAATCATATCCAAATAATTAGTCAAGTTTTGTAGCGGTAGTGTCGAGAAGCATATAGTGTAGAGGTCAAGGAAATGTCTGATAGTGAAAACCTAGCTCAGGTTAACTACTTCTTTCCTTCCTAACTATATGACTTTACTCAAGTCCTTTAATATTTACAAGCATCTATTCCTAATAAGGTAGCAATTTAATTGACAACTGGCCCCTCAGAGTTTTGTCAGAGTAAATATCCAAAGAAACAAGCCCAATCAATGGCACAAAGAGAGCCTCAGTAAAGCACAACAGTTGTTAATAAAGCAGCAGTGTGAATTATAACTAAAGAAACAGTTATCCAAATAGACCTGACAAGAGAACAAAATCTCATTTTTTTTTAACATGTTTACATCATTTTCCCTGAGATTGTGTAGGAGTCATTCCTATTTTGATAATCTATTACGCTCTGCTTTTCTTAGGCTTTTAAGCGGGGAGGCTGGAGTAGAGAAGATACTAGTTTAAAAGAAGTTATTAGGCAAATTACTGCATAGTTGTTCCATTGTCAACAGCAGCGTTCGGCAAGTTTTTTTCTTTATTTAATACTTATATGCAAAGTTAAATATCTCCTCTTAATTGTGCTTCGATAAATTCAAAAACACATCTACAAACATGTCAATACCAAATGAATATAATGATAGTTTCACTTTCTACTTTTTCTATTAAATGATAAAATTCATTTTAGAAACTTTAAAAGCATAACAAAACTTAGGGTATGTAAATCTGTAAATCACTCGTAATTCCACTCTCCAGAGTAAATCCATGCTAACATTTTGTACTATACAATATTTCTGGAGTATTCATATATTAACATTTTGTTCAATATATTTTCTGTGTAGTTTATCAAGGTTTAATTTGGTTATCATTTCTTAGGAGAAATTATTTTTTAGCAAGGTAAAATTTGGTAAAATAGAATAGTCATAGATTTTTTTCTGGATTTTAGTTATTTACTTGTTTGATTTTATGTTTTTGAGATAGAGTTTCACTATGCACTTCAGGCT
This sequence comes from Cuniculus paca, assembly GCA_004365215.1. Classification (NCBI taxonomy): domain Eukaryota; kingdom Metazoa; phylum Chordata; class Mammalia; order Rodentia; family Cuniculidae; genus Cuniculus; species Cuniculus paca. Next base: position 116,111 of record RJWT010000010.1, read on the forward strand.
GACCTTGAACTCACATGATCTTCCTGTATCTGCCTCCAAGTGCTTGGAGTGTTCCCCACCACACCCAGCTTTTTCTGGATTTTGAAATGTAAAGAGACAAATTGTTTCCAGTGACAATAATTTATTTTTAGTTAAGATAATTTCGAGACAACTGAGGTACCAAAAGATGAGACATTATTCAATTAAATACACATTTAATAAACTTTTATGAAGAAAAAAACACTCAGAAGTGCTGAACCTTGATTTCTTTCTGTGTGTGTCTTTGTCTGTCTCGTGCTCTCCCTCTCCCTCTCCCTCTCTCTCTCTCTCTCTGTCTCTCTCTCTCTCTCTCTCTCTCTCTCTCTCTCTCTCTCTCTCTCTCTATATATATATATATATATATATATCTTTCTCTCTCTGTGTATGGAACACACCTCACACTTGCTAGGCAAATGATCTACCCAAACTTTTCAATTATTAGTTTTCCTTTCAGTATTAAGTTGTCAGAAGTGAAAGGAAGGAAAGGACTAAGGGAGAAAGAAAGAGACAAGAGAAGGGGAAAGAAACAATATTGTATTGGCAGAAGAAAAAGAAAACGTACATTGAATGCTAACAAGGTGCCAGAAGGGATTTCCTTTACAGGCCTTGAGGTAGAAGTCACATTACTTGGTTTAGATCTCTGCATCTCTGTGTCTTAGGACTGTGCCCTTAGATCCATTCCTGGCTTATCTCTGTGTGCTGTTTGTTTGGGAGACACTATGTTCATTTATAAGATCGCCATTAATTGAATTACATCCTGGCTTTAGTCAATCAGAGTAATTTCAAAGGGTATTTTTACAGCAAAAAGGAAACATCTAGATAAGTGATGGAAAACCTTTTAGAGCTTTCAGTGATACAAACAGCCCACTGCAGCATGCGTGCCATAGGTTCACCACCACCGGTCCAGGAATTCCTTACCCTTCCAACACCTCTAGCAATGGCTGAGTTTCCAGAGAAAGACATGCTTTGCTCCCATTCTCATAGAGTCAGGGCTCCAGAAATAGTTTGTTAGGGTGTCTTACTTTATCCAATTTGGTTCTTAGGCTCTCCAGTTCCTAAGTAATAAAGTTACCTGCATTGAATTTTCCATATTTCAAATGCTCTGAAGGCTTTTTGTTTTCTTGGCTGGAGAGTAGTTGACATTGTATGCAATTGAAATCTTAGTCTATATGTTATTTGTACATAATATAAACATACTGTTTTCTCTGTGATCATTTTCTAATGATACAAATTTATGCCTCTAGTATTAAATCAGGACATACACTCTCTGCACCTTCAGCGCTCTGAACAACTGGAAAACTTATATAATACGCCTAACCACAGAAAATGATCACAAAGGATTAGATTCATAAAGGAAAATACTACGAAAATTGTCTTTTAAATCATTAAATACTTTCCTTACCATTTTGGGAATAGCAGTACTATGTAACAACCATCATGAAAACGACTGCACATCTAATATTTGTTTGTTTAAAAATTAAAAGCATACAGAGAGCCTGTCTTTTAAATTGTCATTCTTTTTTGGAGGGGAATTAGCTTGTAAATATGGAATCAATAAGCACTTTACTTGAAGGCACGTTATGTCAAATAGTTCCCTCTTTTCCATTGACGCACACAAGAGAGAATCTAGGATGTTGATAACTGCATGCCATCTCGGAAACAAAGAAATTAGGTAAGAGTGTACAAATGACTTCTTATTAAAGAATGAAAAATCACAATGCTTCTCTGGTAATACAGGACAGCGCATGTGAAAACTAAGAGGTGAGATATTGAAGCATAATTTATTTGCTGCTGCAACTGCAAACCCCAGGAGAACAATCTCAAGGCCAACAATGTAGGAACAAAGAGGTCTAAAGTTTACATCTTGGTTTCAGTCCGTAAATCCCAAGATAATCTATATTGTCTTTTAACCACACAGATAAACACACTTTTGTTTACATAGATGCTACTTGATAGTATTCAAACACTATCAAATCTTAATGCTCTTGATAATATTGACAACACGACTTTCAGTTATCTCCCAGGATTGTCTTCTATAAACAGACGTGGGAGTGCTATGCATTTTAACCATAAGATCACATTGCCTGTTTCCATAATGATTATGTTTATGGCATACTGCTTTGTTCCTTGGATGCTTTAATTTCATTTTAGAAATTGTAATTTATTCTTAATGTTTTAAGAACACTCACGTAGCTATAAACACATGTATTTCTACTCAGTTTCAAAAATGGATATGATAATAAGATCAGAGCCTGTATTGTAAGATGACTAGCTAAAATGCACTGTAAGGTTGCCATCAATTGCTTCACAGCCCCAATCTTTTTAGTTACATTTCATTTGCATCTGCTATTCAAAAAATAATCAGTTCAGTTTATGTACATTGGTTATAACATTATGATGATATTGGTCTGTGTTTGTTTATTTCAGAAACTGAATATGTAGCAGATTTGATGTCAAGATTGAAACCAATTGCTTTTCATCAATATTAAAGTCTTGGGTTGTAACTCGGACAGGCAGAACTTTGGACCTCATCAATTCTACCTCCAGCATCATGTCCATAAGCATATTGTATGGCAAAGGGGATCTGCTTTTGTAAAGATACTGCCAGTTATTGTTAAAATAGGCAGTTTACCTAGGATTATATAGATCAGGCCAATCTCATAACATATACCCTTAAGAGCAGATGGCTCTACCACCTCATGGCAGTAGGTAGATTTGGCAAAGAAATTTAAAGCATAAGAATATTATACAGACTTGTTTACATGAAGATGAAAGGGGACCACGTGCCAAGGAAATGGCAAAATCATCCCTACAATTACAACCAACTGGATTTGGCTATTGAAGGTTTAAGGAAAAGACATCAGTGTTAGGAAAGGAATTGAAATACAAGATGACAAGGGCATCCCTAGCCAGGAAGTCAATTTTAACCCAGAGCTCTAAGTGCAGAGTCAGTCAGCCCATGGTGAGTATCTATTCCACAGAATTGGAACTGATAATAAATGGATGTTTTAAAGTCATTACATGCGCAGTAATTGGTTACAAGACCAGCAGATTACAAATATAGGGACTGATGTCATCTGCATTCAGCTATGTCAGAGTATCAGCATAGTTCATCTGTCACGCTGCCAGATTTTTCCATACTTACTGTTCTCCAACTGATTTGCTTAAAACCGATGCTTTTTTCTTTTTTCAAGGAGTAAAGGAACAAAGAAGCAGTATGGTGTGGTGGAACAAGAAATGGGGGTCATAAAGCCTCTTGTAGACTTGCTGCTGCCATAAGCTCATTCATGTCAGGTACGTTCTCTGGGTCATGGCTTCATCTCTACTACACAATGAAAGGTTATTTAACAATACACAATGTATTAATTATTGTGACTCCCCTACTAACCTGTTTTGAAACTCCGTTTTATTGTTATTATTTTTTTCTCTTTAAAATAAAGAAACATTTTTTTCCATGTCAGTGTCAAGGTGTAGGATCATACAACCTGTTTATTGAATTTCTTGTACATAATAAATTATTTTCTAATACCTTTACAAAACATGGAAAAAGTTTAAGATGTTGACTCAGTCTTTAAATGCCCTATTTATTAGAGGTAACCCGCATAAACATATAAAAATGCTTCTGAATGTTAAATTTTAACTTTAAGATAAATTCTCGAGTCTATAGTTTAAAATCCTAAGAAAATCTATCACTGTGAAGAACTTTTGGTCATTGAATTAAAAGTTTGGACCTAATCCAGTTCTAAAGTGATGAATAGGATTATTACTCATTTTAAATCTATAAATGTTTATGAGCACTTAAGTGCTGAGCAACATAAGAACAATGAAGATAAATGAGCCAAAGATCCTGATCTTGATAGGATTGCAGTGCTGGGGGGGGCACACATTCACATAATGAGTGCAGCATTAATGATAAGACTAATTTCAACAATAACAATAATTTTCTTTTATTGATTGCTTTGTCCTTTGAGTATCAAACTTTACTTATTTTATCATTTAAGCCTTATAATAATTCAATAACTTTAAGTGCTACCATTACTCTCTTTTAACAATAAGCCAAAGAATGGCACCAGCAATGTAAATAATTTTTTGAAAGTCATGTATGCAAAAATGGTAGATCCAGGATTGATATTCAGAATCAGTCCCCAAATCCAGAGCCATGCTGAATCAAACCATTGTCCTTTAACTGCCTGTACTGTTAACTGAGAAACCTAAATTAACAATTCCAAATTTCTATTTACTGTGTCTATGTGGATATAAAAAGATAAGACATGGACTTTTTTGAAAATATAAAATTTAATTTTGTACTCAATCTTACTCTTCTTTTAATTATTCCTATTTAAATGAATGGTACCAGCATCTAACTAGTAATAAACACCAACGACCACTTGAAATCTTAAGTGAATTAATTTTTCACTCTTCCCACAATATTCAATTCTAATCCAATACCCCGTGTGTATTGTCAGCTTTCTACATAACTCCACTTTTTCACATTATCTTGATTTTTTCCCACCATCTCCTTGTTGCATTCAGTACCACAAAGACATCAAATTGTGGTATAAATTCTTAGACAGCACTTTATGGCTAAAATTGTGCAGTGGCTTCCTAATCCAAGTACATTTAAAAATGGAAATTATTCAGATTAATTCAAAGCCTCAAGTTACGCACTTACTCTCTGATGTTTTGGGTACAGTTTGAGTATGTGTACTTCAAAGTTTCATATGCTGTAACTACGGTCTACTTCAACCATGTTGAGGTTGATGATTTACCATGAGGGCATAACGGAAGGCAATTCTTTCGGAGGGATTTTACCCTTCTGAACTACAGAAGTGCTATAGAATGGGTCTGAGCTCCTTGGAAGAATGGACCCTCCCCTCGTTCCGCCTCACCATGTGGCTTTCCTCTGTGACCTGTGCTGCTCGGCTCTTCCGTGTGCGCTCCCACACTGGTGATGCCCCCGCCCTGACATGCATACTAGCGTCAAGCACGTGCTGGTGTCATGATCTCTAATTTCCAGAACCATAAGCTAAACAAACCTCTTTTCTGTATGAATCCATCTCAGGTATGTGTTGTACCCACACAAACAGACAAAGAAACACACTTCATTTACATAGTTTTCAAAACCAAACTAGGGCTCCACATTTTTATTACAATTTCTGCCTTGTCCTATCCTCCACAATCCAAAAACGTCAAAAAATCATCACAGTTCTGTATCACACTATTCTCTTGGTTTCTCCTAATTATCTACATGCTTCCATCTTTTTTGTATTAGTGTTTTCTTCTCCTTACTACTCTTTTCTATAATATACCTCTGAAGATGTCCCATGCATCTTAAGAGATTAGTATTCTTTTCATGCTGTGCTTCTCACCCAGTTCCCCATCACTATAACAAATCCTTGACATAGTCAACTTTTAAAGAGAAAAGGTTTATTCTGGCTTACAGTTTAGAAAGTTCCAATTCATGACTAACTGGCCTCCTTACTTGTGGGAAGGTGGTGAATCAGCACATCGTAGCAAAAGTGTGTAGTGGATCAAAAGCATTTTCCTTATGTCCACTGTCATGGGTTAAAAACAGGGGTCAACACCAGCTGAACTGAATCGGCATGGTGCTGAGTGTAGATGGCCCACCTGAGGACTGTTGCTACCATAAAAAGATGTGGAGAGGAAGAGTATTAGCGTTGTGGGTTTTCCTAAGTGTTGTTTTTGTTTGGGGCCGTGGATTCTCCTGGAGGAGCTCATCGTGCTGGCTTCCCTGATATAAACTCAGCTGTTACCATTGGAGGAGCTCGGGACCTTGTTGCTGAGAATAACGGCAGTTCACTTTGGGGGAGCTCTGGTCTTTACTTTGAGCATTGCTTCCTGGCTCTGGAGGGGAAGATGTGTGCTGTTCAATCTCCAGGAGAAGTTTGTTATGCTGGCTTCCTGATATGTACTCGGTTGTTCTTACCATTGAAGGAGCTTAGGACCTCATTGTCACTGAGAATGGCTGTGGTACTTTTCAGGGGAACCCTGCTCCTTATTTTGAATGTTACTTCTTGGCTCCAGTATAGAAACCCCAACCTATTGGCACAGATCCTTCACTCCACTGGCATAGACTTTTTAGCTTCTACTGCTGACCTTTGGGCCTTCCCAGGGCAGATCTATAAAACAGATTTGCATGAGTCATTGTCGTGAGCTCTAGGTCTCCAGTTGGACTCTTGGGAGGCACTGTCACAGGCTGTAGGTCTTCAGCTGGACTCATGCAGGACAGCTGTGGGATCCGGGCCCTCAGCTGGATTTTTTAGGTTTTTGGTGTGTGGACAGCTTTCCTGCACTTTCGTGTGTTTAACTCTGGGTGACCATCATAAAATAATACAAATCCTGTGTCCTGTATGTAATGGTTCCCTTGCAGGCCCTGTCTACAACAGTCACAGAGCAAAGGAAAGAAGCGGTGGGGGGAATCCTTTCTCCACTTCAAGGGGACGCCCAGTGACATGCAGACCTCTCACAAGGCCTCATCGGTCAAAGGTGTAATAACCTCCCTATGGTGCCATGGCGTGAAGCGTGGCTGAACAGGAAGTCCTTTGGGGGACATTTACCATCCAAACTGTAGAGCACCTTTATTATGCTACTCTGTAGAATGAGGACAAGGTAGGGTGAATCTCAGTGGGGGAATATTAAGAGTGAAATAGTTAAGCAGGCCACACTGAAATATTCTATTCTAGAGAATTATAATTGGAGGTACAAAACAAGCCACTGACAGTGAAAATGCAAAAAGAGAAACAATTTTAGAGAGAGGGAATGGTAACAAAATCACTTTTTGGATTCTTCCTTTGCATATCCCTTGATTCTAATCAAGACCTTAAGCACTGAGCAAGTGAGTATTGTATATAATCAATGAAGATATAACCTTGAGGAGGAAGGCATAAATCAAACCCTACTTTAATTTAAATCCCCTTTCTTCTTACCATAAAGTAGTGAGCACTGAAACTCCTTTTGATTTCAATAATCTCATTACAGCTTAGAAAATAAGAAATTTAAAGCTGGTCACTGGTAAACACTCTCCTTCTTTTATGTATTACTAGTGTTTGCACTTTGTAATGTAAAAAATTCTTTCTGTGGCATTGGTACATGTACATAACACATTTTAATTCCTTTTTTCCTTCCCTTTCCCTCCTTTTCCTCCTGCCTTGGAAAGCCAAATTATAAATAACAATCTTTCTATTTTTTAAGACTCAATGAAAAGAAGAGTTGACACTTCAATATATAAATTAGAAGTTCTTGTCCAAGTACTTTATGTTTTCACAGCCAAAAGCCCTAACAATCTCTGGGAAGAGACTTCATTATCTTTTTTACTCACTCACACAAAGTAAAGCTATTATACATGAGAAAAAATGGAAATGTGATATACATCTAATTTTAAAATGGATATAAGTCCAAATACATATCAGTGTCCCTAGGTTTCTTGGAAATTACAAGTTTTCATGATTAAACATTGGCATTATTCCTGAAATAAAAGGATGCTAATAAAAATTCCATTGGAATTCAGGCAATTTGCATTTGAACAAGACAACTCCATTCCGCAAGGATAAAGCTTGGTTTTCTGAGAGCAAAGCAAGTATAACAAACTTACCTTACTGCTTTTTATTGATTATTTTTGTACTCCTAGGAAATCAAGAGGAAAAATCTCAGATACTTTATTTCCTTCTGTTTTGAACGAACTGAATCATCACTTTCTTTTCCAGCATCTGAAACTCCCAGTGCTATTGTTTTCTTGTGAATCAAAATTCTTAGAGGTCAAATGTCCTTTTATTGAGTATCATCCTACTTGTGTTGGACCATGTAAACACAGTTAATTTCTGCTTTGACAGCAGAGTTGAAAACTAAAAGGAATACCATGACAGAGGATCAAATATACATATTCAGTGGAATTTAAATTATCCTTCAATACAGAGTCAATTACAAAAATATCTGAAGAATAAAAAACAACATTACCTCTTGGGGGAGGGGTAGTTAGGTATTTTACATATGAATAAGTTTACAGTTGAAGTTATGAAGGTCATGAAAACAATTGGTTATTAAACTCCTATGAAAAAATAAAATAAAAAGCAAGAGTGAAACAAGTATAGTAAAAGGCTATGCTGACACATTTTTATGGAAGATAGAAGATATTTGCATCTATTTTATATGATATTTTGACATCATGAATAATATCTTTGACTTGTTTTCTAATATGTGAAAATGTGAATAAATTAGTGCATAGGGGAAAATGGTTATGAAATCAGTAATAATACACTCTGCAGAAATAATTTATGAAAGTTAATGTGACATTATGGTTTTACACATTGTTTTGTTTACTTTTCTTTCTTTGCTTGTGCTGGATTGATTGCCTAAAAAATAATTTCAACTCTGTACAAAGATTTAGAATACAGATGGAAGGCAATATTGTTCTTCTACTCTGCAAATGTAATTTTTTTTGTTCAAATGATCATGACACTCCTATAACTCAAAGATATTGTTGTTTTTTTAATTGAATGTAATATTTTTATTGTCACATGCTGATTTTTCTGGATAATATCAATAAAGATAACACAAATGTATTTGGCAAGGGAAAATTGTTTCTAAAATATTTTGTTACTTAAATATTTAGCCAAATTATTATATACAATTCTGTTTTTGTGACAGAGTTTATCAAAAGTTATATATTAACCATGGCCAATTACTGTGCTTACATTTCATTTAATTCAAAAAATAGTATTTATACTTTATAATATATCTATATTATGTGGGAGGAAAAAACACTGTACTTTTAATGATGACAGGAATTTCTTGATGGGTTTTATGCATTTCTGCACAATTTGGGAAGAGTTATTGATGGATTTTTGTTTCAGACTTATTTCAAGTTTGTCTAGCAAACAGCTTTGGAAGATACAGATATCTCCACACCTTTGACAAATGTTTTGAAAGCACTTTTTTTATAGCACTTTCAATTTCCTGAAAACAGAGCTCCTCTATCATGGTACAAAGTCACTGTGTGCAGGACACACACTTAGGCAGTTTCTCATCACTTGTTAGGCCTGGTGGGCAAAAAGGAATTGACTGAACATGAAGTTAATGCTGCTCGGTATGCTGTGAATGCCAAAGAATTTTACATCTGACAGAGGTGTTTCATTATCATCAGCATCTGTGACTTTGTCTCAAGCTTACTTGATAACTTGTAAGTAGGGTAAAAAGTAAAATTTCAGACAGTAATAAATAACATTATTTTTATCTGTAGCACACCTTATTGCTGTAAATAAAATGTGCAGAAGAAATCACAGAAATATTTGTAAGAACATATTTTGGTTTGCATTTAAAACATCTCCTAGAGTTATCCTGTGTGGTAGGAAATTAGACTATGGGGCTGCTATACTTATAAATGGATTCACCCATTGATGAGTTCGGTCACTAAGTATTCTGTTAGGAAATGGAGCCTGGTTGGAGTGGGTCACTGAGTGCGGATCTGCAAAGGTGGATTCTTTTCCCAACTTCTCCCTTTGTTCACTGCTTCCCAACTTCCGTGGTTAAACAGTGTTCCCCCACCTGCCTCCACTCCACCTTGCTCTTTTGCCATGGAGTCAGCAGAACATGGACAGAAACTATGAGCCAAAATAAAGGTGCTCCTTTGAGTTGTCAGTGTTGAGTATTGTGTTCTGCAATGGAAAAGATAGCTAAGACAGCACATGTATTTATACATACTTTTTTATATGAAGACTTGTTAACTCATGAATTTAATTCATGAAGTTTCTCAGGTCACTGGTGTATAACTAAAATCATTTTTAGAAAAAGAAACTCTAGCACTGAGATCAAGAGAGAGAATATTATCCAACCTCTGAAAATGCCTTGAACTCACTTCATGTTATAAGTTTCCCATAAAGATAATGACTATCTGAAACTCAAACAACATGGATTACGTCTTTTTACGACATTACACACGTCAAATTATTCAATACATATTCTTTGCATCTGGCCTCATTCCTCAACAGTATTTTGAGACCAATATTATAATACAGGTAATAATTGTCCATTTTCCTTGATAGTATTTTATCATGTAAATATAGCACTATTTTTAACCTGTTCACTATATTGTTGGCAGGCATTTCCATATTATGCAGTTTAAAGCTATTCTACATAAATATTCTGATATGCCCTCTTTGGTGAACACAGATGTGTTTTTGTTATGGCTGTCTATGAGAAGAATTTCAGGTCATAGGAAACTTATTTCTTTGGTGCTGGTAGAGACCAGCTAAACCACTGTACCAATTTGCACTCATAACAAAACAGGAAAGATGAGAATGGTCCTGATCATTGTCAACCTAGCATTTTCTATTATTCGAATGTTAACCATATTGACAGATAAGTAAATAAATTGCACTGTGATTTTGATGTGCACCTTCTTGAAGGGTAATGAAATTAAGCAAGAATATTATCATTTTTTATAAACATATACAAAAATGAATCCAGCACAATAAATTTCATCTATAACTCAAAAAAGACCTCCAAAACCCCCAAATCAGAAAATATCCACTATCAACAATTTTAAGAGGTTTCATTCTTTCATTAAGTCTTCTATTCAGTAACAAGATAATGGGATCTTTTGACTCAGCTGTAAGATATTCTAAGCACTGGAATAAATGGTTGCAATAGTCAGAAATCTGATCACAGACTTGGGCTTAGAAAACAGACTTATTATAAGGACTTTGCTTATGCAATTTTGAGGATTAAGAAGTCTCAAGATCTGCATGACGAGTTGGCAAAGTAGGAGAGTAATGGTGGCCTTCAGACTAGCTGAAGGCCTGAAAATTGAGAAAGCTGATTGTATGAGTCCAGTCTGAAACCTGGCAGACTTAAAACCTACGGGCTCATAAATATCGGTGTTCCTGTCTAGCAATCAGACAAGAAATAACCACCCTTACACATGATAGGTCAACTTCTGTGTTTCACTGTGGTCTTCAATTGGTGAAAGATGGCCATTTACATTAGGTAGGGGCAAATATTTTTAAGTCTACAGATTTTAAAACCACCTTCACAGATCCACACAGAATAATGTTTGATCAAACATCTGGATTCAGAATCAGAATCTTAAAATATTTTCCACTATTTTCAAGCATATATATAAATACATTCCTCTGTCTTATGAGGGTCTATAGGATTTTACCAAGAACTCATCTCTTATTTCTCTCAACAGTAAATCATCTCATTTCCCTTTTTCTCTACACTGTCAGTCTTTAACTTATTTTACTTTACCTTTTTGTCACAGAACATAGTATCCTTGGTGTTTTCTTATACACATTTACTTGGTCACAGTCTGTTTATTTCAGTAGGATGTAAGCACCTTGAGAGCTAACTCTGGCTTGACTGGAAATAAGTGAAACCACCAAGAGCTCATCTGTCCCTAGATGTTAAAATATTTCCATCAGTGTATTTCTCTTTGATTCTGCTCTTTGAATGCAAGGAGCATTGTTTTTACTTCTCATCCACATTGCTGTAAGAACCAAATAAAATTTTCTTCAGAAAAAATGGTTGAGATATTTATATAGCTCTTCCACTAGATGAATTACTAGGATGTGGACTGTAATGCCACTAGGCATTACAGGCATTGTTATGATTTTATTATAATCTTTAATACAACTTTTTTAAAAAATGAAAATAACCAGAAAAGAAAAAAAGAAGAAATACATTAAAAAGTTATCTGCTGTGATATATAGTTATATCTATTATTCCTTCAGGGGAAGTGGATTTTTTTTCAAAGTTTCTATATTTGGAAGATTAGAAGTGTGAAATAGGCTATATTTAGTTTACTATAGGTTAGTTTATATTTTTAAAGAACTCAGCTAGTTCTTGGGTGGTTTTGCTTAATTCCAGTCAAGTCAGATTAATCTTTAATTTTACACTATTTTATTTTGTCAAAATTAAATATATATATGAACATTTATAGACATATATTTGCATATATTTATGGAACACCGTATAATAATCAATACATATATGCAATGTGTAGTAACCAAATAAGGATAATTAGAATTTATATTTCCTCAATATTCATTATGTCTATGTACTGGGAACTTTCCTTCATTTCTACTACCAACTTCTGCCAGGAAACACTTGGCTCCACTTCTGTCCTGGACCTGAGCCTGCTACAAATTCCCACTTAGCAGACGAATTCCAAGCACGCTATCCTCAGTCTTTCCCTGAGTCACCTACATGCCCTGCCTCCATTAGTGAGTTTTAATTTAGTTTTGTTTATGTTCTTCTTACTTTGTGACAAAATAAAACTCTCTTTGGAAGAAAGAAAGCTGCATTGACTTTATAATTCTTCATTTACATACTTTATTTTAAATTTTTCTTGGTCTGCATGACACTCCTTGAAATCTGGGATAAAAAAATTGGATCCTTCCCTATTTTCTGCTTTGATTAAATTAAAAAAAAAATAGGCAGCCATAATAATAACAAAACCAAGGAAAGCCATCTATTTTTTATTTCATTCATTTTTTATGAAGCAGATTCTTCAAACTGCTTTACTATTATCAATTTTCTCCTTGTATTTATACTTGTTGTTTAAAATATACTAATAGTTTTAATAAAGCTCATGTAAAAGTGAATATAGACCTTAACATATAAAACTCCAGATCAATTTTTCTACAATAAAATAATGGACTTCCTGTTTCAAAGACTCTAGCACTTATGGGTCTAAATCCTGTTGTCCAGGTTGAGAATGCTGGATTACACTGGATGCCACCTGGAGCCATCTGCTTGCAATGTGGCCCTCCTTTCCCGCAGAGATGAATGTGCTCCTCTTTGCACCTCGCTTTCTACTGAAAGCTCTTATGAGGCACTAACAGAAAGCCACAGGCCACATCACATGTTTCTTTGATTCAAGATGGAAAAAATGGCAGAATTTCTTTATGTGTCATGAATAACCATTCCTAAAGTGTTGGAAATGGGTATTGAGATCATTGATTTATTCTGCATTTAAGACAACTTGTATTTATTAAAATTAAAGACAAAAATCTAGCTAACAGCAAGGAAAGTTTGTTTCATGACCCCAATTTTGTATTTGTAGCTAGTGAGCATTCGTTGAGTACAGCATTGATTCACTTCTAGAATGTACCCTATTCGTGATATGACATTTAGTCTATCAGTCAATAAGGCTTCATAGTGTCTCATTTCTTCATTCTCACCTATAACTGCACTCCAGAAATGTGTAGACTGGAAAATGCCTTCATAAGCTTCAAATTGCAAATTTTCATAATCCTAAGGAAATGACCATTAGCCTTTATTATCCCCACTGCCATATTAAAAAGGCTATTAAATAAATCAATAATGTTTTGCACACATCGATTCATTTCAGTGTTTAAATCATGCCATGGGGAAAACAAAATTTACCAAATAAAGCAGCATCAAGAGAAAATGTGTTAAAAGAGAGATTTCTGACTTGTTTTATAGACACCAAAGAAAAATCCAAAAAAGGGGTGTGGTGGCATATATCTCTCTAACTCTATCTCTATCTCTATCTCTATCAATCTAAGGTTTTAATATATATTTATATATATATATATATATATATAGTATGTTGCAGATAGATGCAGTTATATATACAATATGTATAATTAAATTCATTTTTTAAGTCTGCCTACAATAACTAGTGCTTTTTTTTTCAAATAGGCACATATAAGTGAGAGTTACAAGAAGGAAAAAAGTATTACAAATAGAAAAAAATGGACATGAAAAGTAAATTGGAAAGTATATGTCAGGAAAATATAGTCTGAAATACAAAATTCAGAGGATAATTTTAATGTACTATAAAGCAAAGAATATTACCCAAATTCTTATTTTTCTTACACTTGGGACTTTAAAGTTGAGTAATGTCCATGTCTTTTGCACAACACTCTAAAATTTAAATTTATAACATATTTTCAGAGTATATGACTGTGCAAAAAATCCCTCAGAACTGGTGAATATTAGATCATATGAGGTCACTGTCATGTGTTTTCTGGGATCAGCCATTATAGGTACCATAAAAAGCTATAATATTTTGTACAACACAGGAAGTATCACTAAATGATATTTATATATTATTTTATGTAGGCAAGGTAAAATATGATCAGTCATTATAGTTTGGAATATAGTTTATTTGTAGAGGCAGGAACACAATAAGATTTTCTCACTCAAAATATGTCAAATATAATGACCCGACATTACCATTTTGCATGTGAAGTATGGGTCCTTTTAAACTGCTTTACTATTATCAATTTTCTCCTAGTGTTTATATTTGCTACTTAAAATATACTAATAGTTTTAATAAAGCTCATGTAAGAGTAAAGTAAGTAGTGGTTTTTTCACTGGGACATTTTAGAGAAGCTATAAACTATGACCTACTGTTCATTACACTTAGTTTCTGAGGTGCCAGAGATTGATACGGGAGCCAAAATGCATTACTGTTCTTCACTGGACCTTTGCGTTTATTAGTCACAAGTCTGATGCTAATGGGAGTCACTCTTTTGTTGGATTGATGTCCAAGGTTAGATGGGCAGATGAGCTCTTGATCTTGACCAGAAATGATTTGCCCACTGCCAATTAGAAGAGGAAGAGGGCACAGTGGAGGTTGAATTTGAAGTTAATATAGGAATAATAAATGCTATGGGTGCATAATGAAACTCCATAAGATAATGTGCTAACAAATTTACATAGTGAGGAAACTTTTTAACATTGTCATCCAAACAAAATGTCCAATTGGAAATGGTCCAGATAGCTACTTTCCTTTTTAAATGAACCATAGGATATGAAATAAATTCTGCTACATATAGGTATTAATTTATAGACCTAAAACTATCCTTCACACAATGACAATAAAAACCATGTTAGCAATAATCTTAATACATAGATCAAGATGCATTGCCTTCTATAACTATATCTAATATACACATGAATTTAATGTTACAGTAAAAAAAAGGAATAAAGTGATTTTTTAAAAATGTTGTTTCTGAGACTCACACACTGAATCTCTCACTCAGTAGCACAGTCCTCAAAATTTTCTGAAAGCATTAGTGTACTGAGAAGAAATACTTTTGAATAAAATAGTTGGATGGTATTTTTCATATTTAATACTAAGATTTCCAAGTTATAGTCTAGCAAGACAGAATAATGCACATTTGCACATATTATTAGTCCAATATTTGTTATTTATTATAACAAAATACCTGAGGCTGGGTAACTTTATGAAGAAGAGAGATTTCTTTTGTCCATGTTTTGGAGATTCAAGCTCAAGAGTAGTAATAATCAGCTTTTCCATTGTTGGGACTACATATCTGACATAGCTTAGAGCAAGAGAGGCTTATTTTGGCACATGATTTCAAAGGTTTTAGTTCATGGCCTGCTAGCTCCAATACAGAAATATGTCAGAGGCATCTGGTAGGGAAAAGAATCTTACCTTATGGTGACCAGAAGCAGAGAGAGAGAGAGAGAGAGAGAGAGAGAGAGAGAGCAAGAGAGAAAGGAAGGGACCAGGGACAAAGGAAGGAAACAGATCACACTGCCAGTAATCCATGTCCTCAAAAAAGGCTAAACTTTCCAACAGCACATTCAGCTATGAATTCAACAATGAATCAATCCACTGATCAGTTTAGCAACTGTAATGGTTGATACATTGTGTCAATTTGTGATGTTTAGAAGTTTAACTAAATGACTCAGCAGTGCTACCTCCAAGAGCGTAGAGGACTCACCCTAGGGCGGGTAGGCTGTGTACAGTATAAGGGAGGAAAAGAGGCTTCCTCTTCTCCCTTTTGGCTCTTGTTGCTTTTTTTTTTATTTTAAAGAGAATAGAAAAAAAAAAAAACAAAGCAAAACAAAACAGAATAGAGTCAAACATAATATAGCATTTCAGAACAGAACACTGCAAGCAATACAGTTTTCAAAACGTGAAAACAGGAGATTAACAATGGTTACCCTAGTGTCTCTTGCTTTCTCCAAAATGGTTGTTCATACATTTACAGACAATAAACTCAAACAAAACAAAGTAGTATAAAACCAGATAAAACAAAAGAGCACTACAGGCCACTGCCGTGAATGGCTGCCTCTTAGCCACTCCACCCTGGGGGCTAAATAAACCTTTCCTCTTTTAATTTTGGGTGTCAGATATTTTGTCACAGCAATGAGAGAAAAGTGCCTAAGACAACAACTTTACTATTTTAATACCTTCTGAAAATCAACCTTGGAAGACATTTTAGATCAAATCTCAACAAGGACCCACACCTGGTGATGACCTTCTTGCTGGCATAATCATGATGCACATGGCATCCCACTGCAAGAAAGGGGATTAGAGTATGCACTCGCATGTGTGTGTGTGTGTGTGTGTGTGTGTGTGGTCTTTTTTCCTGGTGTTATAAAGGCACCAAGATTGATTCTCAGGCATTTCAATTTGTTGACCTTTTCTTATTATACTTGACTCCCAAAGGACGCCCTCCTTAACACCATATTCAGATTAAGCTTCCACCCTTTCAGTATCTCAAATGGCAACTGCATTCCGACATTTGGAAAGTAGAAACTGTAGTCAAATCAGAGCAAAACACGACCTTCTAAACATTTACAGTGGGGTGAACATAAAATAAAATGATGCATGATCGTTGTCTTCCAGTTGCTATTATCATCATAGAGATCACCTTACACATGAATGAGTAGAATATATAGTAAGTAGAATATGACCAAGAAAAACCCTTAAATTCTAAAATTTTCTCTTTGAAAAGATGAGAAATAAAGAAAATCCATCTGGAAGAAGCAAATATTTTCATGAACAAAGTAGTATGCAGGATGAATCAGATGCATGTATCATCAAACAGGAAATAATAGCAAAAATAAGGCAGGTAAAAGGGTAAAGGATTCTTATGTGACGGATTTGCCAGGATTTATTCACTGTACGATTATAGCATTTTAAGTAAAATCTCTGTGCTTTCAAAACTTCATCTGTAAAATGGACTTCACAAACACAACTTCATGGAAAGTGAAATGAAAATGTGTCCCAATTACAAAGCGAAGTGTCTGGTCTAAATTAAACACTTCACAAGTGGCATTTATAATTTTAAAGTTTATGATTAATATAATCCTCATTCCCAAAAGTGAGAAAAATTCTCAACTGATACAAATTTGGGGAAGCACTAGGCAAAATTATCAAAGGAGTTTGTTTCAAAGAGTGCTTGAAAGTGAATGGTAGGGTGTAAAATAAACAAAAGTATAGGTTAATAAAGAAATTGCATCTTTTGGAAGTTTACACATGGATACTGAGTGTGCACCTTTATCTTTCTGTTCTTACTTCTAGAACAAGGCCTGTGCTTTTCAGTTTTAAATAAATATTTTTTAATTTTGTTTGATTCAAATTAAATATTCTGCCTGGAGTGGTGATACCAGGACTAGGGAGGCTGAGGCAGGAAGATAGCCAAGAGTTTGAGGCCAGTCCAGGCTACATAGTAAGTTCAAGGTTAGCCTGAACTGGGTGGTAAGATTTTTGTCTCAAAAAAACAAAAAATAAAAAAAATTAAAAATAAAATATTCTGATAAAAATTGAAAATGGTAGGTAGATGGAAGGTCTATGTATTAATGATATTATTATTTATTGTCAGTGTGTAGCATGAATGGGGGAAAGAGAACAGACCATGATTATAATAATTAAGAAATTGTAACTTGTCAGAAGAACTGGAGAAATACAAAGTGTTTGTGGATATGAGAGATACATTCGAAGAAAAAATTCATAAGCTTTTGCTAAAATCAGTTATGTGACAAATTTCAGGGAGAAGGTGTTGAAGAATGTAGTGAGCTTTAAGATTCAAGGTGTTTTGTTTGAAGAAGGTATGGCAAATTGAAGTTGAGGTGCAATGATTTGCTGCCAGGAAATTAAGATGCCACATTTTACTAGTGAATCAGGACTCAGGAGAAGAGTATATAAAGGAGATCAAAAATATGTTTTATTTCTTATTTTTTTTAAAGTGGATGATTTTGAAATTTGTTGTTATCATTCCATGATTTGGACGTTAGCTCTTTGTTATTACTGTGACTTCGTTTTATGGATAGTCTATAGGAAAAGTTTTACTTTAATTCATCCATTTTATCTAAATTATCCATTCAACTTCTGATGAATATTTGGTGATGCTCTAGGCTTTGCTGAATATTAATAAAGCTTCTACTAATGATTGTGTATAGGTAATATGTGCAAATACGCTTAACTGTGCAATTATACATAGACACATGTTAAAAAATCTCCACTTTTTAGAAAATTAAGAAAGCAGGCATTTGGAATTCAGCATTAACTATCACATGTAGGTGAGCTATTACTTTCTGATTACTGCATAATACTAGTATAGCTTTAAAAATACCCCTTTACCAACTAAATAGTTTGGAATTGCAAACAGTTACTAATTCCATGTCTTTGAATATAGTTCTATCCCACTGTGAATCAATAGTTTCTGGGACTGGATGGACTGATTGTAGTTATCATTATCAGTACTCTGTCTCCCTTAGGCCAATGATCTTATAGTATAAAACAGTGGTGTTAGTGGGCTTTACATTGCTTTAACAAATGATCAAGATAATCAACTTTTAAGATAAAACTTATATCAACTGTCACAATTTGGAAATCATAATCCCTGATCAAACTGATTC
Source organism: Cuniculus paca (assembly GCA_004365215.1). Lineage (NCBI taxonomy): Eukaryota > Metazoa > Chordata > Mammalia > Rodentia > Cuniculidae > Cuniculus > Cuniculus paca. The sequence continues at coordinate 134,795 of RJWT010000010.1, forward strand.
ATTAATTTTTGGCTCTGGCAGAAATGCTTAACACCAATGATAAGGAATTCATGATAGAACTCACTTTATGATCATAAAGTAAGTAAAAGGAAGAGGAGGGAGCTAGAATTCCACAATCCACTTTAGGGGTACACCTCGAAGGCACGGAGTCCTCCCATTGCGCCTGCACTGTAATAGGTTTCACCATCTCCAGGTTGTATCACTCCAGGAATGAAGCCTTCCAGCCTGTTCCTTTGGAAGAGATTTAATATTCAAACTACAGAAAATAGGAAAGGTAACAGTCATTTCCTGAGGGATTCAATGTATCCATTCTTACTGTTCTAGGTCACCTGATTTCTTGATTAGAAAGAGAAGAAGGTTCTTGCTGAACTCTTTTCTCCCATCATTGCACACACTTTTAGTAGGCAAATCTCATTTGCAAGGAACTTTCAGGTAGAACATAGAAGTAATTTTTTTTTTTTGCCTCTGTGCTACTTGAGACTGAAAAGAGCATCCTCTGATTTTCTAGATCTAAGGGAAGATAAAAATATCTGATTCCTTTTAAGTAACAGAAATGTTTGTTGGGTAGAAAGTCCTTTTTTAAGAATGTAGTCTATCCTATGGTTAAAAAGCTATAATATACAGAAGAATGAAAATGTGAAAAAGGGGAATTAGAGGAGGCAGGAGAAGGGGTTTAAACAAAAGAAAAAAGTAGTATAATTTACACGTACCCACTCCTTGAGATGACTGTAAAATGCCTGCACTGCAAAGATGTACAAATAAAATTAATTTTAGAAAATGATATAAAAAAACATTGTAGGAAATACTATGCTAGTTCTTAACTAACTGAAGTGGATAGAGGTATGGATAGCATTGTACTTTATCCCTTGTTCTTAAGAAGTGTTGGACTTAAGGGAAATAAAGGAATAGAAAAAAGAAATTAATGTTGTTTAAAAACTTAAAATGCCAGCAAAATTGTTATATATTGCCTCCAAGAACTCCTTTTCTTATACTGTAGTTTCAATTCTCTCTCTCTGTCTGTCCTGATCTCTCCTTAGATAGACAAATGATAGATGTACATACAGAGGTAAACATAGATATATATGCATGTTTAAGTCTTGATGGAATGTATCAAAAATCTCTTGGAGAGTGAGCTAAAATGCCTGTTCAAGAAATAACAGGGGGTCTTTGTTGAGAGGAGGAGATTCTTCTGAGGAGGGGAGAAGATAAAATTTTCTGTAGTGGAGGAGAGATAAAATAAAGATTGGGGAACAAAATATCTAACAGGGAGTTGAGTTTAGGAACTGGATAATAGCCTTGAGGTGAATTTGTTGATATGTTTATAGTATTTTTTCTTTTCCATTAGACACTTGCAACAGTTATATTAAGCAACTGTAATTTCAAGTTGTTGGTGCTTTTGGATTCTTATTTTTCAAAATAAGTTGTTGGTGCTTTTATTTGCCCTTAGAACACAACAAGCATTGTACATAACATGGGGAGAAATTATTTTTAGGAAAACCATTATTGAAGACAATAGGAAGGAGGCAACTGAGTAATTGCTTAGAAAAATAATAGTTAAGTTTCAGGTCAAAAAAGGAAATTCTCAAAGTGAGGTTATTATTTGCCTTCAGATGCAAGAAAAACAGAAAGGTAGGAACTGAACCAGTCATATTTATCTGTCCTCAAATACTTTAGAAGGAAAACATAGGAGGATTGGAAGACTGGGATGATTTAGGTTATATACAGTTTTCGTCCAATTTGGCCATACAACTTGAGTCCAGAATTCCTCCTGCTGCTATGTAACTGAACTAAATCCCAAGGAGTTACTGTTTGTTATTAACATGTTTTGCTCAGAGCCTTGTTTTAGCCAAACATGTTTTTTTTTATTATTGCATATTTTATTCTAAAACCAGATAATTCTAGAATATACTTGGCATTTTAGAAAATAAAACTGTGGATTCATTGTGTCCATTTTACAACTCTGAGGATCATCTCAGACACATAAATTGAAATTTACCATGAAGTATTACAGGTTGACAATAGATAGCACTGTTTTAAAGACTCACCAAGCCATTCCTAATTTTTCTCATATAAGAAATGAGTCAACCAGATTTTCTTATTTAATATTTCTGGAGGTGGCCTTTTATTTTAACTAGTCTATTGCAACTAGGAAACGTGCACATCTTAAAAATATCTTTATTGGAAATTCTCAATTATTTAATGTGGCATGTTTATCTTTGAGACTGTTGTAGTCAGTCAGGATTGCATGGTCATTAATGAACTCTATATCCATCCATCCATTTCAAGTTGTGGCTCACATTTTGCCCTAGATCCAAGTCATAAATCCACAGAAAATTATAGTACTTCTGATGGTTTAGAAACTAGTTAAGAGGAATTAATACCTATAAGGCAGTGGAGAGAAAGGCTTATATTCTTGTTTATAATTAAATCCAAATTAAGGATTTTAGTTACAAAATTTAATACAGTTTTCAATTACTTATGGAATTTTTACCTGTAAGTCCCTGATAAAGAAATAATATAAAATCTTATTATAAGAACAAGGACAGTTTTTTCATTATAAATTTACTTGTATGTCATCCTGTGCACGATAGAATTAAATTTATTTGGATAAGCAAAAAGTTAAATAAGTATGTATATACGTGTAGGTTTATACATAAATAAATGTGCACATTCAGCTAAATATGGATAGGCATAATTAAATGTATATATGTTAATACTAAATAGTAAAATAGTGCATGTTAATCTTCCTTTAACCAAGCAGGTAATTTTGACTCAGGACAAAATACAGTTGCTTTTCTAACTAGAATATTAATTTCATTTTTGATTATTTTTGTACAAAGATAGAGTTTTCAAATAGATTGGAAATGGGATAGTGATTAAAGATCAAAAGGTTTTGTTGTAAAGCCAGGTTAATGGTGTGATAGTTTGCAGAGGGAAAATCAGGAAATAATAAATGAACAGACATAAAACAGAATTGAGTGAATGCAATCCAAGGTCCTTAAATTCAGACAACGTTTTTCTCATCGTGTCTGTGTATGTTTAATTTCTAATATTTCATCAGGTTGGATGTCCACGTTGACACTGTATCACCTTCAGGTTCAATGGATGGAAGGTATTCTATCTATCACCTCTGCCAGGTGGAGAAAGCAAGTATCTGTAGTAGTAATTCAGAAACACACACCCACACGTAGTGAGAACTCTACTGCACTCCAGACTGTCAGCTTTCTGTAAACATGACTAATAGTAGCTTCAACTGCACTGGGAAGGGTTCATTCAGAGAACCCCATCATGCTTCCTTTCTGTACAAAAGTATTTTCTAGGATCAGAGTAGGGTAAATTTGGAGGTGCCATCAGTAGAGCTGAAGAGGGGGTGACAGGAGCTTTTGTCACTGTGGGAAATGAGTGGGCCGTGACACGGACTGAAATAGATTCCCGCTGGGAGACAATTAGATGTATCTTTGATCTTTTTATCAGCAGCTGGGTAGAAAGAAATTAAGCAGCAGGAAAGGAGGGACAGAGAAAACAAAGTATCTTTTTTTCCTCTCCACACTTACAATGTCCTGGTTCTTCATCCTAGAATTTTAAATATTCTTGTAACTACTTCTTGCAAAACTGTCATCTTACAGTGTTTCTGCCTGTGTTGAGCTCTGAAAGCTATAGATTCTTTATAAAGCTCTAATGTAAATTTATTTCTCTCCATAATCCCTGTCACTTTCCCTGTCTTCACATAAAAACGAGAGATGTAACATTTCATTATTAATTACAGCAACAGCAAGCTGGCTGTCAGAGTCAGAACGCCAAACACACTTCCTCCACCAGGCTGCTGAGCTCGCAGCCATTTACTCATTAAACTTACGATGATGATGGAGTTTTTAAAACCTGCTGTTTGTAATGGACAGCAGAGCTGAAAAGTCTGTCATCAGTTGCTCAACTGAAGGAAGCAAATGGCAAAGAGAGCAAACCAGCGTTAAGAGCAAACGAATTACTCCATAAAAGAAAGTTATGTCTTTAAATGAGCTTTTATTTTTCCAGAACACGTCAGGGCACCTCTGCCGCTTAGTGGGCGCTGCAGAGCTGCTTAACTGAGAGAAGTGATTCACTGAGTCACATTAACGGGGCTGAAAATACTAGGAAAAAAAAATGAAAACCAAGTGAAAAAATGAAGGAGTTAATGCATCCTAGTGTTTTGGGATTGAACTGATATAATACTTGAGAGTGAAAAATGTGTAAATTCATTTTTAAAGGGCATTTTATGTAACATTTTAAAACAAGCCTTCATACAATAAAAGCGCGTTTCAAGGTGAATGCAAATCTAGTGAAGGATCTCAATATACAAGGAGTAGTCAAAATATGCAGTGACTTTTTTCTTTAAATTACAGTAAAAGACACATTGGCACTGATCTCCCTCAAGTTATTCCCCCTCCAATGGAATGCATTGATCCCATCATTCTTGCCACTTTCTGAAACAGTTCTGGAAGTTCTCTTTCATGTGTTTCTCGGGTGTAATAACAAATCTGGTGAATGCTGCTGCTGAGTACAATCCACCGGAAGGCAGGCCTGTGAAAACAACATGGTTTGTCTTCGTGCATTGTATCACTTGATGTGGCACCAAGCAATTGCTGGCTCATCCCTAAGGTCAAAATGACCCTGAAGGATCAATGTTTTGGATCAATTCAGAATATCAAGGTAGTCAGGACATTGCAACTAAAAACTGAACCTTTTTAGAAAGAGGCAACAATGATGGATAACTGTGTTTGAAATGAGGAGTATCATGAAGGGGAATCATGTTTGTCCTTGACTCTTATAATTATTTTTAAATTAAAATATTCCCTGTGTTTTTTCATCACTTTTATAGGATGGAAGTTTGTCATGCCCTAATTGCACATGTTCAATAACTTTCATTCATTTATTCAACATATATTCATGAGGGTGCACTATGGTCCATTTATTCTCCCTAAGCATTATGGAATAAAAAGAGGAACCAAATAAAACAAAACAAAAAACCCTTCTCTGAAAGAGGGAAAAGCAAATAAGCAATGTGTTACATACACAGGTAAGTTAAAGTATGCGTTTGAAAGGGACATATGCTGGAAAAACATGAAAAGTAGAGCAAGCAGAAGCAAATTGGACAGGCACAGGTGGTGCTAGAAGGGGAGGTTGCAAACTCATTGAGGAAGAGAGGATACCAGTAGGCACACTTGTTTGGAAAGTGAAGTTGTCCCTGTACAGAGAAGAGCTCCCCAGGTGGGGAGAGGCCAACCTAAAGGCTCAGATATCTGGGGCAGTGCAGCTCCCATTTGTACTCAACGGAAGCTCATGAATGGCGACAGTGTAGGAGCATAGGAGTGGCTAACTACGCTGTGCCCCATATAAAACAGCTCACTCCACCATGGTCAGCAAGCATCTGGCATCACACTGCCCCATGACGATTATATCTACTAGAAACCATTTCAAGGCATGTATTTGAAACCAAAAATATCAGTGTGAAGGAAGAATTATTTCTATTTGTACCAATGTTCATGTCAACCTCCAATTATACTGAATAATGAAGAATGTATATCAAGTAGGGCCGGGGATTTAACTCAGCGGCATAATCGCCTGCCTGGCAAATGCTAGGTCGTGAGTTCGATCCCCGGTATCAAAAAAGAAAAAAAAAATGCATACAAGGTAACCGTATGTATTTACCATGTGACTTCTGCCTTATTCATGGTTGCAGAATTTTCCACCATTGTGGAGTCACGTTAGCAATTATTTAGTTTCTAATCCAGGGAACTACTCTACCTGACAAATTTAGATATTAAGTTGGAAAGAAAAAAAAATTGTCAACAGTATCTGTGGAAATATAAAAGATTATGAGAACAAATCTTATTGTGACATAGAATAGACCACCTACGATCTGCCATTTTATGCAAGCCAAAATAGATAATACTGGAATTCTTTGGATGCTGACACAAAATCCCAAATATAAGTTGACATCAAAAACGGAAAAAAAAATAGCAAATATGTGAACTTTTCCAAAATCTAAAAATTTTTTAATTTTAAGTGTGAATGTCCTGATATATAATCCTCTTTATCTTGACCTCCCTTTGTGATTACAAAGCACAATTTTCACACTCAGAACTCTTATGCAATTCGAAACTACACTTTAAAGGGGGAAAAAAACCAATTTTGACAGGAAACACATAAGGTTTGAGTTTTAGGCTTTTAAAAATTTTTACACTAATTAGCATGCAAATTTTAGTAATACAAAATTTTGCATGTGTATATTTAATATAATAAATTATATTAAAAATACTTTTACAGTGACCCCCCAACAGTTATAACATGCAAAATATTAAAAATTCTGAACATTTATACAAGGTATTATTTAGTCTCTTTGGACTGATATTTTCTATTCGGATGCCACTTTTGGACAGTTACTAAACATCCTACTGTGTACTTCTAGGTGAGAAATGATGGCTAGATTCAGTGGCTGTTCTTCTTTATTGTGAGTTGTCCTTTACCATTTCTGATTTTCACTGTGGAAAGTAATCCTCTGCATTCAAGGCTGTGTGTTCTCCATCCAGACCATCAATTTCCCAGGAGCAACTGGCATAATTTAAATCTTCATCTAACTGTTCTCCTTCAACTGTAATTGGAAGCACCTATTTTTAAAGTCAAGTCTATTCTTGGACTGTTATGTTATTTTGGTAATTTATTGAGACTCCACTGCCAAAACCAGGCACAGGGGTAGTATAAATAAAGCAGTCTGATAATTGCTTAAATAAAACTGGGCCCGATGGACCAGCAACAAACTCTCATTAAAGTTAGGCTAGAGAAGCATCTGTAATGTCTCTTGATAATGTCTTTTATTTCTCTGTGTGCACTACAGCACATTCTATAAAATGATAATTTGAAAAGATACAAAAAAATCTTTAAATTAAAAATTAAAAAATGACCATAGAGATAGAATTTTTTATGATATAGTCACATTTTTCCAAATGAATAAACATGGAAAAACTATTTGTCTGGAAGCAATGAGACGTCACTGTAGAGTTGCAGTTATTTCACAACTTAAAAGCTTGCATTTTAGTTCCCCTTGTGATGGTTTTATATGTATTTAAATTTAACTTAACCTTTCCTGTCTTCTAAAATTCTAGTATTCATGGTCTTTTACTGTTTTTATTCACAGTTCACATATAATTCAGAGTTTAATCTAGGCTCAGGAATTGTAAAGACTTAGGCCCAAATGTTACTCATTTATAAAATTATCTACATATCTTACCCCTAATGGGACAGAATCACAAATATGAAGAAAATTGTGAAAGTCTGATAAAATTTAATTTTATTATACATGATATAAGAGGATTAAAATAAAGCATATAAAATTCTGGGGGAAAAAAAGCAGATGCATTTAAATGTTCCTTACAATGTTAGGAAAAACTTCAGTAACTTTTCTTTTACTTTTTTAATTGCTAGCAAGTGGCCACAGTACTGACATTTTAAAAGTTACTAAACTTGAATTGGGCATGGTGGTACATGCCTGAAATGCCCACACTTAGGAGTCTGAGGCAGGAGGATTGCTAAGTTACAAGGCACCCTGGACTTCGTAGTGAGTTCAAGGCCAACCTAAACTATCTAGCGAGACGATGCTTTGAAAAAAAATTAAACTTGAATAAATAAAAACATAATGAAAATAAATGTGAATCTTTTGGGGTTGGAAAATAGTTTTTAAATGCACTGTCTTTAAATATGATTGAATTCTTTTGAAAGAATTAACTTTAAGGAATCAAATGTATGATCATGAATTAAATCAAAAAGGGTTTGAGTCATATATACAGATCTTACCAAAAAATCTAATTTAATACCTTTTCCTCTTTCAATTTTTCCCTTCTATAATCTTTCACATGATGATTCTTTTATTAGTTTTCAGTGTTTTTATAAATATGTAGGATATAATCAGGCACATGAAAAGTTTAGATATGAATTGAAGATCTGTCAGTTGACAACTATTGGTCATCCATAATATCAGTCATAAACCAAAATCCTATAGACAAAACAGGCAACCAGGTGTTCTTTTACTTCTAATAAGTGAATATTTGGGATGAAATTTTGTGTCATTTAATCGTTCACCAAGTGTTATTTTCCATCAGTAAACTAACAGTTATATTTCTGAAAGATTAGTCGCACTGTGACTTATTAATTCGGTCCTTAAGATTCAATATACTGTTCAGTATAAAGTTCCCAATATGAAAACTACTGATCAAAGTAGCCCTTATATTAAAACAAAATAAGACAGAAAGCTCTAAGGGACAGTTAATACACACTTATTTTTCATAGTTGAATTTGCATGACAGAAAGTCACTACTCCACTGGTAACACAGCATCATTAGTTGGGGAAAGTCCAAGTGTTTGAAGTGGAGGTTTGCAGCAGCGTGCGTGGTGGCAGAACTGTGCCATAAGGCATCTGTAATAACTGTCTGCATGATGTTTCCATTTAGCTAGTGTCACCACTCTGTCACTTTCATGCATTCCATAATTCACACAAAAACAAAGCACACTACAACAACTCTTTAAATTCTGGAAATGCATGGTAAGCTTTCACTTTCCCTTCTACAAGGTTGTTTATCTCAGGATTTTACTTGGCATACAATTTCTCAATTTCCTCCTTCCCAAATGCAAAGGAAATCCCACTGATCAATGCAGGTTACAGAGCTTATCAATATCAGAACAGAGACAGCTTAATTCCTTCAAATAGCGTTTGGCTCAAGCCAGCAAAGGTTTCCTAAGAAAATACTATTAATACATTTAAAAGTATCCAACTTTTCTATCTTAGTCCTATCGGTTGAAAATATAAGCCTGTGCCATGTGGCTGCATCTTAATCACGTTCAAGTTGGAGAGCCATCCGCTGAAAGCCTGAGTTCATAGATATGAGAGATTGTAATATTTTAACATTTCCTACTGCCAAGTTGCTAAGCAATAAAACTCTCTTGGCACTTTGCTGCCAGTTCATCACGGAGAACTACTTTGGTGTTGCTTAGTCTCTTGATGCAACAAATGGAAGGCAGCTGCACGAAAAGGCCTTTCAGAAACGTGTTGCCAAACAAATCCTTGGAACTTTCACCCCTTTGCATAAGCAATAGAGATGACTGGAAGCAGAGAAATCCCAATTTGTGTCAGCATAGAAACCAAGTATTAAATATTAACAATTAAAATTATACAAATATTAGTTCATTATAACTCTAGCATCATGTTCTCCTTCCATATTCCTTCCTCCAAGACATACGTGAGCATGACAATTTCTCAGCTAAAGACACATTTTTCATAGTAAAGTAAAACTAAAGTCAAGCATACTCAACAAGCTATATGCTAAATTAAATGTATGTCTCTACATGATATTTACTCAGCTTTTCAAAGTTTTCATTACACAAGTAATATCAAAAGATATGCTCCATTGCTACTATCAAAAATGAGAGAAATGTATAAAATAATAAAATATAAAAGAAAAAGAAGCCTACCTCCCATTCTGTAATTTTTATGTCTTTTTCAGGTCTTTCTCTGTGTATATGTTTATTTATAAATCTATGTGTTGGTTGCATACATATTCAAGTAATAATTTTAATCTGCAAATTTATAGGAAAAGTCAACAAATTTCTATATTTCAATTACTGTTTTTGTGAAATCTAAGCCAGATTTCAAGGTTCCCAACTTGCTCTTATGTGAACTAAGTTCTGTCCGTCACAGAGGGATCAGAAAGTGCCAAACCCTTGACTCCAGGAGGCAGGTTAGGGAGAGTCCCTTGGGCTTGGAGCCCATCGCTCACAAGGACTTGCCCTCTGTGTGAACTCGGATTCTCTCATGAACCAGCTGCCCGCGTTCCATTTCCCACAGACTTTACCTTCTGCTGCCTCAGAGTCTGCTCAGTCTGCTCACCTCCTTCATCCAGCCCACTCTGGCTCCTCTTTAATCCGGGCCCAAAAGTGTCCGGCTTCCTCAGCGGCGGTGTTCTCTATCTGCCTCTCTCTGTATGCCTCGCTAGCAGGCAAACGGGCACTTTGCATAATTCCTGCATAACTCTTCTCCCATGTCTACTCACTGCCACCTTCTTGACTAAACTCGAGACTCTATAAGAGCTGAGCATCTGTTGCTTAGTTGGACAAATGTTTACTGGACATTTTCCATGATGAATCGGTGTGCTGGATGCTCAGGATAAAGTGATACATTCAGTTGCCGTGGTTCTTCCTCCCTTACCTTTCTTACCCTTGGGATAGAAGTAAATGAAGAGCTGCAGTGCAGATAGTTACTTCATTACAACGGAGGTGACATCCTTGAAGGGCAAGTGTGGTATTCTAGTGAAAACATAGAAAAGATTGCTCTGGTGAGAGAGGTGATTGTTTAGGAAAACGCCTTGGAAAAATTCACATTGAAGTCGAGATCTGAAGGATAAACAGGACCTCCCAGGTCCTTAAAAGAGTTGTGAAGTGTGCAGGATAAGAATCTTAGAGATCTTTAGGCCATGGACATATCCTCCTGAAGGAGAAGTAGTCTAAGGCAGTGCTTGGCAGGCAGGTTTTCCTGTTATTAAATTTTTTGGCCTCTTTTCCTTAGAATACAGAGAACCCACAAAGAAGTACCAAGCAGGGAAATAATATGGCTAAATGTTTGTCCAGATGACGATAGTTTGGCCAAATTCTTGAAAACAAAAAAAAATAGAATTAAAATTTTGTAGTTTGAACTGAAAGGACTTAGTGCCTGACTGAATTCGAAGGTTCCTGTGTGTGTGTGTGTGTGTGTGTGTGTGTGTGTGTGTGTGTGTATTCTAAACCTAATTTATGCCAAAGAGAGAAAAAAATAAAAATAAAACAGAGTTTCAAAACAGGTTAATAGGATGATAATAATAATTAATACATTGCATATTATCTTCATGGTTGTTATTCAGAGTACAAGATGTACAACATGTAATACTGTCCAAAAAATATTAGCTTAAATCTTTCTTTTAAACTAAGAGAAACTAGCTGTATAACTATCTTAACTATTATATATATATATAGATATATCTTTTTCCTTCCTTGGAGGTTCTGAGTCAAGAAGAACAAACTGATAAATAAAAAAAGGTAGCCTTAACATTCACATACCACCTGTTAGGCACTAATTTTTATTCAAATTTTTCATATTTTACCCTTAAAATGGACATGTGAAGTTGGATTATTACTTCAACATCATAGATAAGGAAAGTGAAGTATGGAGATATTAAATAACAGTAGTATAAGGGGCTTTCTTTTGATTTCTGGTGGCTGAGATCCAGAGTCT